>JBBPRK010000561.1:0-20858 GCA_038093075.1 Boletus patriciae | reverse complement strand
CGGCGGATGAGGTTTACGTGGATGCTTGGCCATGATACATGCCTCACATTGTGACAATGGCGTGGTGCGATCAATCCTTACACCCGTCGCGACCAGCGGTAGTCTCTTCACTGAATCACCACCTGGATGACCCATTCTGGCATGCCACAAATCCAGTGTGGCCACGGGAGCTGCTACCGCCGAGATCTCCTTTGTCAAAGGGGGGTGTGAGAGGAGTTCCACGGGATGGATGAACCTGAGGTCGATATGACAGAGATTCCCTGTCAGGGGTAGGGCGCCGAGGAAATCCCCATTGTACGAGAGCTGGCAATGCAGTCCTGCTCCATTATGCGACCCTTTGAACTCGCAGTCCCAACCCTTTTCCAGCATACGTCTGACTGACAGGAGGTTGATGAGCGCCCCTGGGGCGTGAAGGCAGTCATGTAGGGTGACTCGATACTTCTCTCCACCTAGGATGAGCTCGGCGACGCACGTTCCTTGACCAGTGGTGGACAACATTCCGTGGTTCGCTGTCTGAATGCCGGGATTGTCCTCTGAGCGGAAGTCGAGGAAGTACTCGCGGGTTGTGACCAAGTGCGAGGTCGTGCCGGAGTCGAGTAGAGTGGAGATGAATGCGGTTGAGGGGGGTTCGGTTTCAAGCTCAGTGATCGCGGCGCAGGATAGTTCACGTCGGTATTCACTGGTTGATGTGCCAGTGTTACTGGGGGTGGATGGAGTTGGATTGGTGGGGGTTGCCATAGCTACTGCTGCAGCCTCGGGCGTTTTGCCCTTGTTACGAATCCAAGCGGGGGCTTTGCTCTCCATGCCGCCACCAGGCCAATAGCAGTGCCCGAGGTCGTGATTATCAGCGCGGGAAAGACTGGCACATAAGGGGTTGGTGCATTTTACCCCCATAGGGTTGTTACGATGCATCCGAAGACCCGTTGTGGGGTTGATCCTGATATTCGAACCAGAACCCTGTGCGACCGCAATGTTGGCGTATTCGGTCCCTGGACCTGCTAACTTCCTCCTTCCAATTATAGCGTTTGCCTTTTCCGTGAAGAGCTTGGCCACGTCGTCGAATGTAAGAGGAGTTGAGGGGCTGGGAGTAGTGGTAGAGGTCGCCTTTGTGATGGAGGATATGGACATCTGATTCATCGTGAACTCCTTGAGGGTCCGCCAGTCAACGCCGTCTGGAAGACCCTGCAAGAGATCGAAGATGGCTTTGTCATTGGAGTAGGTGACTCCCATTTGAATGAAACGACAGCGAGCATCTTCGAATACTCCGAGGAACCGAGATGCGTCGTCGGCATCCTTGAGCTTCTCCGAGCGGACTCTAGCTCGAAGCTCATACTGGGAAAGGAGGTCGGTCCGTGAGTATCGCTCGGATAGAGCTTCCCATTGTTCACATGCGGTTTGACCTTCATTGAGGAGATTCACAACGACTGTAGAGATTTTCTGATCTATCAGGGCTTTGGCCTGAGCATCCTTCGCCAACCAATCTAGGATTTTCTCCTTTTCCTCGTCCTTGACAGCAGCTGGATCTGCTGGCACAGGCTTGTTGGTGGCAAGTTCGGCGAGATCGGCCGGGTTGGTTCCGCTACTACAGTGGTTCCAGAGACGTTCGCCTCTAAGGGCTAAGGCCATCTGACAACGCCACTGAGCGTAATTCTCGGCCCCGGTCAGTTCACAAATATGGTCGTATTTCCCCATTTTTAATTTGATAATGTCCACGGGTCTTTTATATGAGCGCTTAAGGGTCTAGATCTCGTGGTTTCGGGTTCTGCCGGGTCAGAACCCTCCGGGGCTCATAACCTGTAAGATCTAGACGGATGTGGACTCAGCGGACACGAAACGAGTGACAGAGCTGAGGAAACGACGACCAGACGACGCGCGTCCTAGCGCTACAAGATTACATAATGCGATAAGGAAACATGCCGAGATAAGGGTGCAAGATGCAAGATGGTGCTACAAGATAATGGTGGTGGGGCCGAGTGAACAAGATAACGGAGTCTAACACATGTGCCAGTTGGTAACCCACCACCTGCGCCAATACCGAAAAGAGTTGATGCTCCATCACTGGCCACAAGATTCCTTTCCTTACTTCACAAAGAATTAAGGCCATCCTCATATGTATTACCCAGAGACTCAGAAGGGTTTTTGATAGACCCACTGCAGACAATTGCGGTCGCCCTCAAATCCACCAACCCTGTCACCTCGCTCCTTTCCCCAATTACGCATAGGGAATGGCAGGGGTATACCCCCGGATATGGGTGATGTACCCATACCTGTACCCGCCATTTACCCATACCCACTCGAAGGGTACAGGTACTACCAAGGGTTCGTAACATCGGACCCGTGGTTATACCTGTGAGGGGTATACCCGCAGGTCTGGTACATACTACAGGCAAATCAATGTATTACTGTAGCTACACAAAATTAAGATCAATATTGTCCCATCCGCCCTCAAAGACCTCTTCTTCATCACCTTTGACATCTGGCAAAGTACTAACTTTCATAACGTCTTCTGTTTTGACGAGCTTCAACTGACTCCAAGTACTGAGGCAAAGCAGTGCACAGGTTAACTGAGCTGAGAGCTGAGAGCAGACATGCAAAAGGAGCAGGCGGCCACGGCTGAAGAGGCGCTCTACATCGATTGATGTAACTAACCCGGGCCATCATTGGACATAATTAGAATAAAAGAATAGTTAATATAAAAACCGCACCAGGAATGGACAAATAATCGAGCGCCATGCTAGAGAGGTGGGGATATGTGTTGCGACGTTCATACCACCATGCGATTGCATCAGTGATGTGTTTGACATTAGCAGTGAGGTACCGGTCAAGTTCGGAACCCAGGTCTGCTGCCTTGGGTGGCGCCAGTGCTGGCAGGCTGTCAAACATGTTGGTATTCTGTAGTATTCAAGTTGGCGGAGCAGTCAGAACATGGGCAATGTAGATACTAGTATGAAAACAATGAGAGCACGAACCTTTGTATTCTCAGTTGTGCCAGGCTGCATCTCAGGCTCGACCTCCTCCATACTGGCATCGTGATCGTTGGAGGCATACAACCTTGTGTATTCATCCTGCACCAAAGTTTCGGCAGTCTTGATCCACTGATCCTCCCAATGCATGGTTTTGAAGTATGATAACTTGTGTCGAGGATGTAGCACTGGTTTGAGTTAGTTAGAACTTAGAGAAAGAGCTGGAAACTAGGAACTAACCCATGGCAATACGATAGACTTCCGAGTGATCAGTGAGTGAATAGTAACAATTCAGAGTGTTTCTGGCCAGGGTGATGGACGAACGAATTGCTGCCGTGTACTTCTTGTTGCAGGAATAAATCTGAAGTTGCTTGTCGATATGGTCCATCGCGGGAATAACCATTGCAAGATTTGGAGTGGACCGTGAAAAAAACAGCGTAGCGTTCTTGAGTATCTGGTGAGCATGCAGTCAGTTGTTTGTGATTATTTGCAGTGTGGAAGGACCGTCGCAGCAGGCTAACCTTTAGCACGTCGTGGAGCTGCTCTACAGTCTCCCATTCATGATCAGCAAGCTCAAATTTCTGCAAACCAAGCTCTCGCCCTTGAGTGATGGTGTCCACAGCCTTGCAATGTTTCAATGCATAGGCCAACATGTCGTAAGTAGAATTCCATCGAGTTGAAACATCCTGAGGCATGAAGCTCATGGTCATCTGCAAATCGTGCAGGATGCTCTGCCAGGCGGGAAGAACAATGGTAGCCAAATGAACAATTTTGTATGCCAATTTATGAAGCTGGAGGGTGATTTAGACCCAAAACCAAAGGTACAAGTTGTCCAACTCACCTTTACCAGTGCCATTTTGATCGGACGGATGGCTTTGTTAAGTGCATGCCGCTCGTCTACCCATCCATCATTCTCATTGGCTGACTCACCAGCCTCTCCGCTGTCAAAATCCTGCCTGACACCTATTGGTTCCTCTTTGTCCATTCCCTGGCTCAACTCCTCAAGCTCCATGGTGTCTCCGAGTGTGCTGTCGGCCTCCCCCTTCCTGACGTCGAATTGGCGGATCAACATCTTCACAATCAGGTTAACTACATGCAAGAAGCACCGGGTATGGCTAGCAGATCCCCCAAATGTCGGAACAAGTATCTCAAGTTCACGGACCATCACATCGTTGTTCATAGCATTGTTGCAAGTCACACTCAAGATCTAAGTGATTTTAGATCGACTTCAGGTAAGTGTATATGTAAATTAGTTTTACCTTGTCTGACAATCCAAAATCCTTTAGCATCTTTGCAAACACGGTCGCAAGCTCAAGGCTGGTATGCGACTGGGGTCGCAGTTGTGTCAGCTGATGTTTTACTCCAATTGTAAGTTTCTTACTGTTGCGACTTCGATTATCTCTAATGGCATACTCAGTGGCACGCCCTTGTGCTGTAAGTGTACGGAGAAAGCAACAAATGCTTGATGGTTTGGCGATGTTCATGCATCAGTCGTAAAACTGACTTTGCCGCTATACTCCTGGTAATTACATCAAATATTATTTGTTGTCGGGGCTCACTCACTTACCTGTAACATTTTAGCAACCCTCTGATGAGTTCGTGCGAAAATGAGCTTGACATCTTGCGAGACTGTGGATGGCGAAGGTATGTAATGCTTGGGGCGTCCCGTCTTCATCAAGCTCTGAAATCCTCTATCGGATACTATTTTAAATGGGCGCAGGCTCTCAGCCACCCAACACACAATCTCGGCCCTACAGATCAACATCTTAACAGACATCATTGAAGTTTCTGTGGACCACATACCTCGTTTCGGCACGGGTATGCTGGCGGTGAGAATATGTTACCTTTCCTTGGGACACCTTCCATTCAAATGATGCCATGATTGTCCCATCCCACAGGGTACCACCAACAATCTTCTTGCGGACCTCATCGGCGTTTTTTGCGTCGTCAGCAGCTACCACCAGCTCAGTTCCCCAGCACTTTTTGCTGTGCTTGCACAAGTTGCTCGTGGATGTTGCATCTTTCTTGTCAAGGTATCGTTGAACTGTAGACTTGCAGCACCGGCGAGTGCATTTAAAGTCGTGTGCACGCTGGCCATCAGTTTCGATGATACATGGAGTGGGCTCAAAAAAGGCATAAATAGGTGATGTCCATTCTTTTTGAAGCCGTTCTACACATTCGTCAGCTAACGAACCCTGCAATGTATTATTAGAACTCACTCAGCTCGTCATCCGCAGTTTCAATGTGGGTGGTGGGGGAGTTTTCAGCTGAATCAACTATTTGCACATCATCTTCTTCAGACATGGGGGCCTCCACATCTTCTGTTGTGGCTGTTTCACGGTGAGTCGGGTGTGGTGTGGACTGTGGCACCATGTGCATGGATGCTGAGCTATTTTTGCCATCACCAGTACTTCGGGCAGCTTTTGCCTTTTTGATCACTGCTGCGCCGGCGAGGGAGTGGCTCCCATCAGCCTTTCGCTTCTTGGTGACATTTTCGGCCTCATCGTTGAGTGCTGCCTTTGCCCTGTCAGTCAACTTTGGCTGCCGGGCACTCTTGGATGCGATGTTTAGAAAATTTAGCTGCATGCTGGGCAAGAGGGATCTGTGCTGTGCTGTCATGCCAACCCTGAACTAAAGAGTAGCTATGCACATTGTTGTCTGTCAGCCAAATTCTCATGAGTCCTGTAATTGCATCATTGTTTGGTAATTCTGTGTGGGTGTACTAGGTTTGTTTGGACCAACCCTTCATGAGGGTATGGGTATGGGTACGGGTCCCGTGAGTGCTACCCGTACCCGTACCCATGACCCCCACGGGTAACCCCTATCCCTGCTACTGCCTAATTACGCAAGAGTCTGTCATCCAGACACACCAGTCCCTTGACCCCAATGACCTTGCCGACCTCCCCTCCGAAACTGGGGATCTCAGATACCCCAACCCTTTAGTATCCTTCGCTGTCGCACGTGGGTCATCCGTTTGGGCTGAAGAACCCAAAATCAAGTACTTGTGTACCGTAACTAGGGAAGGTTGGTCACCTCATCTGGAAGTAATAGTAAATAAGAAAGAGAAGAAGAGGAGCAGGTACCAGAGGAAGTACCTAGAAAGAACCAAAGGGTCCAAAAGAGGAAGCCATTATCATGGAAGAGCATTCATCGTGCCAACCTCGGAGACCCACGTCCTGACGAAAAGATCAGTCGGGTTACCTTACATCCTAAGCAGATACTTCATCATCCATCTCGCTTCCTTTAAACTTTTAATATACCAATATGTCCTCTGTTACAGCTCAGTATGCCTAACAGCGTCCTAATGGACTTAGTCGTTTTTCCTTTTTCCTTTATCTTATCAGATTAACTTATGACAGCCACGCTGTTCCTATGCTTCTCTGTTCTTTTCACACCATGCCTCATGCACTCCTAACTCTCTTCATCTCCGTGCAGTGCATGGCTATGTACTTCCTTTCTTCGTTTCCATTCTGCCACCGCCGTGTGGTTGCATCATGTTTCACTTCTCTTCCATTCCATGGCTGTGCTTGATACCTCATGCTACTAGATACTGGAATATTCTAGAACAGTCATTGGTAGATCCGGTATAAATAGGTACAAACAAATGTAGTAGTATATAAGGGCACAAGTCCCAGCCAGAGAACTCCAGTTTAGTTCTCTTGGTTTTTCCCCATACCAACCAGTGAGATCACCTCTGCAACCAACTGCTAGCACTTTTGTTACGCGAGACGTACTACTGTGGACGTCGAGCATAAAACTACCTAGAGGAGGAGCTCACGAAGAGTCGCAATGTCTCTAGACAGTTATCTTGAGTTGCAGAGGTTTCAGTGAAGGTATTTCACTGGGTACTCAAAGGGAACTTAGGGCGTAGGACAAGGGACACGAGAGTACGCTAGATTGCGCAGAACAAGTGTAAAGATACATCTGTACAAACGAGTCACTATATAACTAAGGGACGCGTCATCATAGAACGTTGGAGAAGATCGGAGAAGGATGAGTAATGAGGACTACGTACTAGGCACAAGAGAGCCTAGCGGTGGAGATAAGGTCCAAGGTAATAATAGAATGAAGACAAGAGATATCCCCTTTCGGTAGTAGGGAAGAATGGTGTGGGGATGTCAGAGAACAAACATGCGAGAATGGAAAGGATGTACTATAAGGAGTAGAGAAACATAATCATATCTGCACATCCCAAAGAGGATGTGAACGCGTCGGGAAAAGACTAAGAGAAGGAGATTATGAAAGAGGAGAAAAATCGTAACAAC
Organism: Boletus patriciae; assembly: GCA_038093075.1. Lineage (NCBI taxonomy): Eukaryota > Fungi > Basidiomycota > Agaricomycetes > Boletales > Boletaceae > Boletus > Boletus patriciae. The sequence continues at coordinate 13,630 of JBBPRK010000561.1, read as the reverse complement.
TTTTGGTGCATACTTGATTCTTCGATTCCCTAGAGTACCAGTTGACGCTGGTTACCTTTTGGGTTGTTTCATCCTCTCTCCCCGCTGGACTCACTGCAGCACTCTCAAACACTGCCAATGTGGGCGGATCATGGGGTGACTTAGCAGGAGAACTGAGACTATTCATGGAGGCACAGCAAGACACGCTGGATGCGTCTAGATTACTCAATATCAATTTGACGAACAGAGTTGACCAAATGAAAGCACAGCTCCTGGCCATGCCGGATAGTGGACCCAGTGCAGGGACAAGGGCTCCAGCAGAGCCAAAATTATCAAAGATCTTTTCTGACCCTGGGAATTTTGACGGTTCACCTGGGAAGAAATTTGAAGAATGGTGGACACGTGTTCGCAGCTGGCAACATGAAAATGCTGCCGCCCTCCCTGACAGAAAAGCAATCTCCACCGTGCTTTCACGCATGGTAGGAGGAAGAGCCAGTGACTTCGCAAGAAGTCAATTAAATGCCATCTTAAGGGAAGTAGAAGAAACCAACTGGGACGACTTTTCACTTCTAGTTGAGAAACATTTCCGGTCCACTAACAAAAAGGACCAGAATTGACTAGCCCTCCGGCATCTGAAACAAAAGGGACACCCCATGGAGGCATTCTTACTAAAATTCGAAAACTACGCCCTCCTCACAAATTATGACGAAACCCGGCAAATAGAACAGCTGGAACAAAATGCAGACAAAGAGATCATCACGTGCCTGATACTCGAAAAAGGACACTACATGTTCCTAGATACATTCAAGGCCAATCTTTGGCAAGCAGGAGCTCGAAAGCAGCTTCTTGATTTCATTCAAAAAGGAACAGCAGAATGGTCAAGCAAAAAGACCCTAACACCATGGACATCAATGCTGTCAAAACAGGTGGTAAAAATAAATGTTTCAATTGCCAGCAGGATGGCCACTTCAGGAAAGACTGCCCAAAACCCAAACTGCAATATCCCAAGTGCCACTTCTCCAGAGGTGGTCACCAGAAAGCATGCTCCAAGCAGGGCAAAGGAAAGGGTAAAGGAGACAGCCACCAGGTGTGTGCCACACACTCTGAGAAACCCACAACCTCCTGGAAAGAGGATAAAAGCACCAACAAGGACAACAAGGGAAAAGGTTGCAACTGGACCTCTTCCATAAAAGAAATAACACTGGATGAGGCTCGCGCCTGGTTCAAAGGTTACAAAACTCTCGCTGCCAACTCGGTGGGAAAAGCCTAGCTCCAACACATGTCTCAGGGTGTGTGAAGGGGCAGAACCAATATGAAAACCTCCATGTGGAAGAAATTGTAGATGATGAGGATTCCATGGAAACAAAACAAATTTCCAACTTGCCATCAGAGGGGTCCCCTAGTGGGCTTGGCAGGGATGATAAACCTATGCTTAATTCCACTATCAAAAAAGAAATCCCAGACAATGCTTATGTGCAAAGCATAAGACCTGCACAAAATATCAACCTATCTATTCAAATTGTGCCATTCATGCAGTGGCAAAACTTCACTGAGACAGAAGCACTCCTGGATTCAGGTGCAAACACAATCTTTATCGACAAAACATGGGCAGAAAGACACAAGGTCCCACTTATCCCCTTACGAAACCCCATTCCTGTATACAACGTGGATGGAACACAAAATTCTGCCGGAAGCATTACGCACTCCATAGAACTGGTCATAGAATTCCAGGGACATCATGAGAAAGTCATGGCAGAAGTGATCAAGAACCCTTTCATTTTGGGCTTCTTGTTGTTGCAATGCCACAATCCAGAAGTTGATTGGACATGAGGCACAGTCAAGATGACACATTGTCCGTGCCACTGTCACATGCTGCAGGACAAGTCTGCTTTCATCCAAGAGATGGAAGAAAAGGAATACGATAACCAATATTACGTCCATGAAACAATCCACGCACTCAAAGCGCAACAGGCATCTCAGATACCAAAAGAAAAGACCCCCGAGGAGTTAGTCCCAGAGGAGTACCATAAATTCCTTAATGTATTCTCAAAAAAGGAATCCGAACACATGCCAATTTGGAAACCATGGGATCACACAATAGATCTTAAGAACACGTTCAAGCCCAAGAAAGGCAGAATCATCCCTCTATTACCATAGGAGCAAGAAGAGGTAACTGCATTCCTTGATGATCAGCTAAAGAAGGGTTACATAAGACCTTCTAAATCCCCTCAAACGTCACCCATGTTCTTCGTGCCTAAGAAAGATGGCAAGAAGCATATGGTATAGGATTACCAATACCTCAATAAATTCATGGTCAAAAACAATTACCCCCTTCCGTTGATCGGACAGCTAGTGGATAAACTTTAAGGGGCTAAACTATTTACAAAAATGGATCTAAGATGGGGATACAACAATGTCTGAATCAAAGAAGGCGACAAATGGAAAGCCGCATTCATTTGCTTCCATGGAGCATTCGAACCTTTGGTCATGTACTTCAGACTATGCAACTCCCCTGCCACATTCCAACCAATGATGAATGATATCTTCGCAGACATGGATGATGTGGTAGTGATCTACATTGATGACCTAATGATCTATACAAAAATGGATAACCAAGCAGAGCACGATCGAATCGTCCTCAAGGTTTTATGCTGCTTGGAAGAAAATGATTTATTCGTCAAACCGGAAAAATGCACATTCTGCGCCATGGAAGTACACTTCCTCAGCATGATAGTTGGATGTGATGGCATTAAAATGGACCAAAGCAAGGTCAAGACAATCTTGGATTGGCCAGTACCCAAACTTCTATAGGAGGTTCATCAAAGATTATGCACGCATAGCATACCCGCTCCATGACCTCACCAAAAAGGAAAAACCCTTCAGATGGGAGCAGGGCCAGCAACACACGTTTGACACACTTAAGGAACACTTCACCACCACTCCAGTGCTCGCATTCCCAAATCTAGATTGCAAATTCCACCTGGAATCAGATGCTAGCGATTTCACTACAGGCACAGTATTATCCATAGAAAAGAACAGCATCTGGCACCTCATTGCTTTTTCATCTCATTCTATGATGCCACAAGAACAGAAATGCAGGAGCTAAATAAGGCCCTGGGTATCACTACTAAATTATCGACATCTTTCCATCCACAGACAGATGATCAGACAGAGATTGTCAACAAAGAGATTGGGAAATTCCTATGGATCTACTGCTTTGAAAAGCAAGATTCCTGGTTTGCCTGGCTGCCTATCACCCAATTCTCCATTAATACAAAGAAACACACGTCAACCAAGAAGTCACCCTTTGACGTAACCAGGTCATACCTTCCTTGTATGTGAATTGAACCCATTACTTTGGACAAGGCCCCGGCAGCTCAGAAATTTGCAGCTGAAATGGAGGACATAATAGAAAGTGTCAAAGAAAATATGAAACAGGCACAAGACCGAATGAAGGTCAATGCCGATAAAAGTTGCTCAGCATCACCCAAGTACACCATCCGTCAGCAAGTCTGGCTATCCATAGAAAATTTATGTTTGACACGTGCCTCTCAAAAGCTATCTGAGCGATGGCTTGGCCTGTACACTATTGTCAGCTTGGCAGGACCCAATGCCGTTGAATTAAAATTACCAAAATTGATGCAAATGCACCCTGTAGTCAACGTCTCACGGGTTAAACCTTACCATGACTGCCTGGAAGGACAAGCCTCTCACCGACTGGGACCCATACATGTCACTAAAGACAGAGACAACAAATGGGGGGTGGACTGGATCATTGATTCATGTTATAAAAATAAAAAGCTGGAATTCCTCGTTCCTTGGAAAGGCTATGACGACATGGATCATACCTGGGAGCTGAAATCAAATCTCAGCAACACTAAAGAAGCTTTGACAGACTTCTTTCAATCCCTCCAAAGGATTTCTTACTCCTATTTCAAAAGAGGCTGGAGCCTTTTACAAGCCTTCACCCCAAACAAATTCCTTTTGATCACCTGGAAGTCGATCTTTAGAGAGGGGGTAGTGTTACGGCTCAATACACCTAACATCTCTTCAACGGACTTAGTCGCTTTCTTTCTCCTCTTATCTTATCCAATTAACATATAAACAGCCATGCTGTTCATCCTATGTGTCTTTTCTCATTTTACCCCCATGCCTCATGCTCTCTGCACCCCATTCATCTCCGTGCAGTGCATGGCTATGTCCTTCTTTTCTTCTCTTCCATTCTACCACTGCTGTGTGGTCACCACATGTTTCACTTCGTTTCCATTTCATGACTGTGCTTGATGCATGCCGCTAGCTCATGCCACTAGACACCGAAATGTTCTAGAACATTCATCAGTAGATCTGATACAAATAGGTACAAACATGTGTAGTAGTATATACAGTAAGGCTGCAAGTGCCAGCCAGAGAACTCCAGTTTAGTTTTCTTGGTTTTCCCCCATACAAACCAGTGAGATCACCTCCGCAACTGTCTGCTAGCACTTTTGGTGCATACCCTTCTTCAATTCCCTAGAGTACCAGTTGATGCTGGTCACCTTTGGGTTGGTTCAACCTTCTGACTTGCAAGGACCAACTGTGGGCTTGGACCCCACTCCAACAAGAGGCTTTCGACACCCTTCATACTGCCTTTTCTTCTGGACCCATCCTTGGCATCCCTGATATCACCCGCCCCTTTTCAATCATGACCAATGCCTCTCTCTTTGCCGCCAGAGCTGTCCTCCTTCAAGACAACATCAATGGCGATGCGCACCCTTGTGCTTACTTCTCAAAAACATTCATCCCTGCAGAACAAAACTATGACATCTATAATCATGAACTCCTTGCTGTCATCCTTGCACTTGATGAATGGAGGCAATACGTCCAAGGGACCTCACACCCTGTCACCATCATCACTGACCACAAAAATATCTCTTATATCAAAGACCCGCATAAATTATCTCGACACCAAGCTCATTGGTCCCTCTTCCTTCAGGACTTTGATATTGTCTGGAAGGTCCTTTCCCTGCCGATGCCCTGTCTTGCTGTGATTTCATCAATACTTTCTTGGATAATGTTGATGCCTCTATTGTTCCCGAACCAGTGATCATCAATGCCTTAGACCTCGCTCTCGCCTGCCATATCAAATGTTCATCATCCTCTGACCCCTTAGTATTAAAGGCCCTTTCCAACCTCATGGATGGTTCCCCCTTTTCCCTCGCTTTGCTCCCAAAGACTGGATCTTTGACCATGGCCGCCTTTACTTCAAAGACCACATGTATGTCCCACCTACTGCATGGTCATCCTTGCTTCACTTCATCCATGAATCCCTCTGTTGGGTCATCTTGGCTGCTTTTGCACCAAGGCCATTGTTGAGCGTAACTTCTGGTGGCTGGGCCCATCCATTTTTGTCTCCAAATTAGTAACCAGCTGCGCTGTTTGCCAACAGAACAAGGTTATCACTCATCCAACCTCTCCACCCCTTGTTCCAATCCCCTCCACCACCACCCTCCCCTTCAAATAACTCTCTGTTGACCTCATCACTGATCTTCCTCCGTCTGATGGCTTCAACTCCTTAATGGTTGTGGTTGACCATGGCCTTACAAGGGGGTAGTTCTTGCCCCTTGTTTGAAGACAATTGATGCCAATGGAGTTGCTCAACTCTTTTTCAACTTAGTATTCAAACAATTTGGACTTCACAACTCCATTATCTCTGATAGAGGCCCACAATTCACCTCTGCCTTCACTCGTGAACTAGCTCAAATTCTCAAATACAATGTTTGCCTTTCCACCGCTTATCACCCCCAAACTGATGGACAAACCAAACGAACCAATCAAGAAATTAAGACCTATCTTTGGATCTTCTGTACCCACAACCCTCGGAAATGGTTCCAATTCCTCACTTTGGCCAAATTCGTCCACAATTCTGTCCCACACAGTTCGACTAAAGTCTCTCCCTTCTCCCTGGATATGAACCCAGGGCCTATCCACCACTTGGAAAGACCTTCCTCCCTGCTCTTGAAAATTGTCTTACCTCCCTCAAAGCCGCCCAAAAGGAAACCCTCGCCCCTCACAAAAACTGTGTGCCAAATCATATCCAAACGATCTCCTTGGAAATTTGTCCCTTGGAAAGTAGGCGATAAAGTGTGGCTGGAAGCCACCAATCTCCAATTACCCTACCCATCCAAGAAGTTAGCACCTAAATGCCACAGGTCTTTTGAAATTGCTCAGGTACTATCACCCCTCACTTACTGACTTTGCCTTCCTCCCACATGGAAAATACACAATGTTTTCCATGCCTTGCTTCTAGCTTCTTATTGCCAAACTGAAGCACATGGTCCCTTCTTCTTGAAGCCCCCTCCTGACCTCGTACATAGATAATGAAGAGGAATATGAAGTGGATCACATTGTTTCTCATAAGGGATCACCTGGATGATGGCTGTACCTGATTGCATGGAAGGGATACCCCTCATCCGAAAATACGTGGGAACCCAAGAGTAATCTCCGGCATTCCCCTCACATCCTCTCTGAATATAAATGTTCCCATCAGCTTGTCTAATTTTTCTCTTTCTCCTCTCTTTCTTTCTTCCTAGGAAGTGGCATCTCTTCATGAAGTACCCCCCTAGTGAATGTTCTTTGAACACTTACTCTTTGATAACCAATATGTCGTTTCTTTCCTCATCTCGTTCTTCCTCTACCTTCTCTACTTCTCCACTGTGCTCGTGTCATATGGTACCTACCTTGCTACCCAACTATGCCGTCCATTTGCTTTACACAGGCATTCTTGCAAACCCTGTCATCCTCCACACCATAGAAAACCTCCCTCTCTATGATGAAGATTTGATTTGCCAAGAACTCATTCGCCTATTCCATCTAGTCCCCTCTACACAATGGTACCATGCTCTCGCAACACCTAGTGACATACCGGCAGCTTTTGGCATCCCACTTCATACCTCCCTCAATGCCTTACCCGGACACATCCTCAACATCCTCCACCTACATGGTTTCCACACTTTTGTCGAATGACTTCCCTCTGATATTTTATATCCTACATTTTGATGAGTATTCTTCTCCATAACCATGGAGGAATGAGACCATTACATTGAACAGACTAAACTTCCTGCACCTGTATCTCCACTGCCTATCCCTACCCCTCCTCCGTTGACTATGTCCTCTCCGTCTACACTGCTGTCTTGACTCTCTTCTCCCCCTCCCTCTGCTAGTGCTTTCTCTTCTACCATTGTAGAATCTGAGTCTGAGTATGGAGGAGTCAACGAAGAAGTCCTTGCTCTCAACCAGTCCTTTCTTCAGTCTCTTTCCAATGGAACCCAAATCCCCCCCGCCCCCACTCGAGTTGTTCATATCCCCATCCATCATCGACCAGCATCTACCCTCACCGAATGCTTTTGGTTGAGCAGGCAACACATATTTGCACAGGTACCTCTTCCGCTCAGTCCAGTCCCATCTAATGGAGTGTTGATTGAGCCTGGGGCTGAATGGTATGAATGGGGTAATGTTATGATTTTTCTCCTTTATCATAACATGTTGCTTCTAGTCTTCTCCCAATGCATTCACATCCTCTTTGGGATGTGTAGGTGTGATTATGTTTCTCTACTTCTTATCATTCATCCCTTTCATTCTTGCATGTTTATGCTTTAACTTGTCCCACACTGTTCCTGGTTACTACTGGAAGGGACAACTCCATGCTATATTTGTTATCTCTTTATCTTGGACAATACCTCCACTGCTAGATTCTCTTGTGCCTAGTATATAGTTCCTATTACTCATCTTTCTCTGATATTCTCTGATGTTCTATGATGATGTGTCCCTCTAGTTATATAGTGACTTGTTTGTACTCTGTTTCCTTACACTAGTTCTGCGCAATCTAGCATACCCTTTGTGTGCTCTCTCCTTCAAGTCCCCAAGTCCTTCAAGTTCCCTCCTAGTAACCTTTGCACACCCTCGTAACTCTACATTGTTGCCTTCAGACATTGTGACTCTCCGTGAGTTCCTTCTCAAGGTAATCCTCAACCTCGATGTCTGTCTTAGTATGTCTCACATAACACTTCACACCTGCCAAGCTAATCCCCATGATCCTAGCTGAGTTGTAACGACAAAGCACTTCTCTTGCCAACTGCATCACCCCCACCTCCTCTTTCAAAGGCCAAACCATTAAGAAGGCCAATCCCAGCACCTGCTGCAAGATCTGTCACAGCTCTTCACACATGACAGAAAACCATTGAAAACTTACCAGGAAACCCAGGAGTAAAGGGTCTGGTAACCAAACTAATAACCAACAAAAGCTGTAGCAACAGTGAAGACAGGGACAAAAATTGTCTGCTGAGAGGTAGACATGGTAGTTTCTGTAACACGAATGAATCAGTGTTTTGAACCATTGTAGCATTGCCCTACAGGTGTCCTGCACAAGTGCAGCTGGATGTAGTGCCATGGTTCAGGTGTAAACACACACAGCGTTTCTGCACAGTGATAGAACTGGTCTGACTAGTTAGTGAATATTGCAGTTGTTTGGTGCAATATGTTGTGTTGCTAATCAGGGCTCATAACCTATTGAAGTCCAGGCATAGACTAGTCCAAGGTAAGGAAGAACTAGTACAGTACTGGTTGGTTGAGATGCTGAAGTGATGGCATGTAGTAGTATCAAGACGAGATAATATTAGAACTCAGATGAGGAGTTCAAATGTTATATACAAGTGGTTCGCTTATGTAATAGCAGTAACCTTATAGAGTAAGTAAGCTACAATGCACTATGATAGTGAATGAAATAGTACTCTATACTTTCAATACCCCCATTCACCCCCATCCGCTCCTCAGCATCCTGTCCCTTCCAACAGGTCTCTTGTGACCTTATTACCAACCTCCCCCCTCCATGGGCTTTGATTCTTTCCTAGTCGTGGTTGACCATGGACTTATGAAGGGGGTGATTCCATGTCCCACCAAGAAGACTATCACTGCCGAAGGCATTGCTGCACTCTTTTTCCACAAAGTATACCTCCACTTCAGCCTCTATGACAAAATCATATCTGACTAAGGCCCCCAATTCGCATCATCCATCACTCAGGAACTTGGAAAACTCCTGAAATACAACCTATCCCTCTCCACTGCCTACCACCCTCAATCGGACGGAGAAACCAAATGGGTAAACCAAGAAGTCAAAACATACCTTCGGACCGTCTGTGGGAACAATCCCAGATCTTGGGCAGACAACATCTTCCATGCTGAACTCATCCACAATCACCACCCTCACTCCATCACCAATCAATCTCCGTTTTACCTCATGATGGGTTATGAACCCTGTGCCCTTCCCTCAGTAATCTCCAACACCACTATCCCTGCATAGAAACCCGTCTAAAAACCCTCTCTGCCACTCGTGATGAAGCTCTAGCCACTCATGAACTAGCTTGCCAAGTCATGGCCGCTTGCACTTGTCGTTCCTTCTCCCTATTCAAATTAGAAGACAAAGTCTGGCTCGAAGCCAGAAACCTCAAATGTTTCATAGTCAACCTAAAGTTTGCCCCAAAACAAGAAGGACCCTTCACCATCATGAAAGTCTTATCCCTGATCATCTACCAACTCTACTTGCCAAAAACATGGAGAATTCATCCAGTCTTCCACACCTCCCTCTTATCTCCTTATCGCAAAAACACCGTCCATGACCCTAACTTCCCCTTACCACCCCCTGACCTTATCAACAGAGAAGAAGAATACGAAGTCAAGAAGATTCTACGCCACCACAGAACTCCGACTAAATGCTCATTCTTGATCTGATGGAAGGGGTATTTGGCCGAAGAAGGCTCCTGGATCCCAGAATGGAATCTGAAACATGCAAAGTCTGCTCTTGCCACCTACAAAAGGCTCCACCCCACCATCTCCCCCTCTTAACCTTCTGTCATCAATTCATTGCCATCATGTCCACTGATGCTTCCTCGATTTCTACTGTGTCCTCTCTCCCTATGCTTTCACTTCTTCCTTCTGGCTGTTCTTCTCCTACCTCTACCTGATCAGACGCTGGTTGGGGACTATCTTGAAGTGATGGTAAGGGATCTCCCAATGTCAATCACATTCCTACTCCTTCTCCTGCTCCGATGGAACCTACATTTCATCCCTTAGTAATTCCCCCACCTATCCTGTCTATTGATGTTCCCCTCAATGTTCACTGTCTCCATGAGGGATCCTCGAAGAACACCATCATGACTCTCTTCACTCCCTCCTCTATGCTCCTCATCTCCATCACACTTTCAAATTCCATCTCAAACCAAACTCCCCCCTTTGGAGCATTATCCATATCTATCTCCAGAACCAATTCTCCTCCTCCCCGTCCAGCATTGGTCATAGATGCAACACACTTCACACCATTCAACGTGAAATCAAAGAGGATCTATTCTCTACCTTTTACCAACTACAGATGCCTGAATTTGCTGATGATGTGGAAAGATATGTTAAGTGTTACGCAAGACGTACTGCAGAAGACGTTAAGGATAAAACCACCCAGATGAGGAGCTCACAAAGAGTCACAGCGTCTCTAGATAGTTATCCTAGAACTACTGAGGTTCCAACGAAGGGATTCCAGTGGGTACTCGAAGGGGACTTGAGAGAACTTAGGGCTTGGAACAAGAGGACACAAGAGTATGCTAGATTGTGCAGAACAAGTGTAAGGATACAAAGTACTGACGAGTCACCATATAACTAAGGGATGCATCATCATAGAAGATTGGAGAACGTCAGAGAAGGATGAGTCATGGGAACTACGTACTAGGCACAAGAGAGCCTAGCAGTAGAGATAACGTTCAAGGTAATAGCAGAATAAAGATGAGAGATATCCCCTTCTGGTAGTAATGAAGAACAGTGTGGGGAAGTCAGAGAACAAACATGCGAGAATGGAAAGGATGTACTACAAGGAGTAGAGAAACATAATTGTACCTGCACATCCCAAAGAGGATGTGAACGTGTTGGAAAAAGACTAAGAGAAGAAGGTTGTGAAAGAGGAGAAAAATCGTAACATTAAGAAGATGACTACATGTACTGATCCACAACCTCTCCCATCTGCTTCCTCCTTCCCACTCTCCCCCGAAGTTGAGTTAACCCTCCAACACACCAAGCTCCATCATAAAGTTGATACCACTGGAACCATCCACGGCATACCTGTCAATGCCCCCCTTTCTCACAACCACCCTTATCACCTTGGGCACATCCACATCCACTGAAACAACCCAAAGGTAACCAGCGTCAACTGGTACTCTAGGGAATCGAAGAAGGGAAAACGCACCAAGAGCGCTAGCAAATGGTTGCGGAGGTGATCTCACTGGTTGTAATGGGGAAAAACCAAGAGAACTAAACTGGAGTTCTCTGGCTGGGACTTGCGCCCTTATATACTACTACATGGGTTTGTACATATTTGTATCGGATCTACCGATGACTGTTCTAGAATATTCTGGACCCTAGTAGCATGAGGTAGAAGCGTGCATCAAGCACGGCCATGGAATGGAAACGAAGTGATGCATGAGGCAACCGCACGGCGGTGGCAGAATGGAAGGGAAGAAAGGAAGAACATAGCCATGCACTCCACGGAGATGAAAGGAGTGAGGAGTGCATGAGGCATGATGTGAAAAGAAAAGAGAAGCATAGGGACAGCGTGGCTGTCATATGATAATCGAATAAGATAAAAAAAGAAAAGAAAACGACTAAGTCCGTTAAGACGCTGTAAGGCGTTCCGAGCCGTAACAGAAGCCAGAAGATCTACTCGCGTTCCTGTGTCACGGGTACTACCCGACAATGCATATGGGAATAGACCTCCTATCGAAATCGAGTGAGATCTTCAGCAGGGCCTTGATGCTATTCAGGAGGAGCGGATGGTAGTTGAACCAACACCAGTCGAACCGCCAAAACCAACCAATGAAGAAGATGATATCGGAGATATGTATTCATCCAAATGGATACATCATCACATGACACTCGCCATGGATTCCAGTCCAAACTCCCTTTCAAAACATTACAAGGACGTTCTTAAGCTGCCAAAACAGGAACAAGAACTATGGTGTTATGGCTCAGTACGCCTAACATCATTCCAACAAACTTAGTCATTTTCTTTTCTTTTCTTATCTTATCAGATTAACTTATGACAACGATGCTGTCTCTATGCTTCTCCTTTCTTTTCACATTATGCCGCATGCACTCCTCACCTTCTTCATTTCCGTGCAGTGCATGGCTATGTCTTACTTCTTTTCTTCCATTCTGCCACCACCGTGCGGTCGCCTCATGCTCTACTTCTCTTCCATTTCATGGCCGTGCTTGATGCACGCTCCCACCTCATGCTACTAGGATCCGGAATATTATAGAACAGTTATCGGTAGATCCGATACAAACATGTACATACAATAGTAGTAGTATATAAGGGCGCAAGTCCCAGCCAGAGAACTCTAGTTTAGTTCTCTTGGTTTTTCCCCACCTCAGCCAGTGAGATCATCTCCGCAACCGACAAGCTAGTGCTATCGGTGCGCCTCCCTTTAGTCTTCGATTCCCTAGAGCCCAGTTGACACTGAGGCCTTTTGGGTTGTTTCATATGGACTGCCTCGATGAAGGAGGAGATAAATTCCCTCCATGAGAGAAAGGTATGGGAATTGGTGGACCTACCAAAGGGTCGTAAACCCATCAAAGGGAGATGGGTATTTGCTTTGAAATCGGACAGCCGAAGAAAATCTCGTTTCGTTGTGAAAAGATTCACTCAAGTCTTTGGAATAGACTACAAAAACACCTTCTCACCAGTAGCGAGGTTCGAAACCCTATGCCTACTCTTGTCTCTTGCAGCGGTTCATGATTGGGAAATCGAAGCCCTAGATGTCAAGACTGCCTTTTTGTTTGGTGAGCTGGATGAAGAAATTTACATGGAACAACCTGAAGGATTCGTGGTGGAGGGCAAGGAGAAAAAGGTCTGTCGGTTGAGGAAAGCCATCTACGGCTTAAAGCAGGCTGCGCTTCAATGGAACAAGCAGCTGCACAAGAGTCTCCTGGAGATGGGATTTATCTGCTGCAAGTCGGACTCAGGAACTTACTTCAAGATCGTCGGAGAAGAGATTATCATCCTTCTTGTCTATGTCGACGGTGCTCTTTTGATGGGTAGCAACAAGACGCAAGTCCTCTCTCACAAGAAAGATTTCATAAAATGATGGGAATCTAGGGATCTTGGTCCTGCAAAGGAATACCTAGGAATGTGAATCACAAGAGACCGCAAGAAGCACACAATCACTCTAGACCAAACCCGCTATGCGGAGAAAGTCATAAAACGCTTTGGTGAAGAGAATTGTAAAGAAGTCTCTGTTCCATTACCTACTGGGTACAACCTGAGACCAAACCAAGATCAGTCGGATGTCTCACTTCGAAGTCGCTATCAGTCAGTCATCGGATCACTGTTATACGTCATGCTTGGGACAAGATCAGACATAGCTTTTGCGGTTATCAAGATGTCGCAGTTCTCTTCCAATCCTACGGAAGAACACTTGCAGAAGGCACTATACATCATGCGCTATCTTTCATCCTCTAAGGATCTCTGAATTCAATACTCAGTGGTTGGTGACCAAAAGGGGCTTTGTGCCTACTCTGACACAGACTGGGCTGGAGACGTTGAAACATCACGTTCTACCACTGGTTATGCTATCTTCTT
>JBBPRK010000560.1:0-20862 GCA_038093075.1 Boletus patriciae | reverse complement strand
GTATTGCGTCACTATCAACGGATTCACGGAGACGACAACAAAAGGCAACGTACGTCACACATGTTGACTACGGATGCTCCTCCTGCAACTCCTGTAGCCTTTGCTTGCTGTGCGCAAGTTTTGCTACAGAAAGGATGAGTAGTCCCCCCATCGCTATGTTTGGGCCACTTGTGACAATACTGCATAGTATTGCTCACTATCAACGCATTCGCGGAGGTGACGACAACGAAAGACAACACATACGTCACACATGTTGGTTCCAGCGCGAAGGGCACTAGTGCTCTTTCCCCTCGCAAGGGTATTTCTGCCTGGCGCAATCTGGTTCTGAATCTTGGCGGCACATGTCTTGCTGCAATAGGGGTGGGTCTTCATTCCGTCAATGTATTTGGGTTTCGCGTGGCAAACCTGCAAGAGGAATAAATCGAGGGTGCCACATGCGTCGGGAAAGTGGCATACATCACAAAGACTGATTGCGGTCGTCGTGGTCTGTTGGGCGGGAGGGGCATTGGATGCTGGCTGGGGTTGTGTCTGGCGACGTTGTGTAGCTATGCGTTGACCCATTGCGTCAATCGCAGAGAGTGCAGCGTGCACAGGTGGAAGTTCAGTGTAGCACTCAACTTGAGTGTGCGGATAAGACCAGATGGATGGTTAATGATACACTGGTCAGAAAGGGTGTTTTATAGCCACACGGACGAGCGCGTAGCGCACGCTGGTAGTTCCAACGCGAAAAGGGCGTTTTCTCCGCGCGGGACAACAGACTTCGTGGCTGAGGAATTTATCATTTTATGGGCTGTATGGGCGTTGTGTGGGAAGGGCTTGGGCGGCTAGACAGCACACCCAAACTCGGTCAGGCTGTGCTGATGGTTAGGGTTTAGTGACGTCACGAGTCACGTACTTAATGTATAATCACAGCCACCCCTGCAGGGTAATCCAAACGTGTAATACAGTCGTGAATATGGCTATCGTACAAAATATGGGGGTATCAACATAAAAAGAAACATCTATATAACTTATACTCATGCAGCCATTTCGACAGAGCAGCAGGAAGCAGAGCTAGTCTCGAACCAGACGTCTAGAGCACGCCTACGGAAACCTCAGACGAGCCAAAACGTCTAAACAGTTAGCTTGTCGTGAACTTGAGCTTTCGCATCATGACACAATTGGGGTCTTAAACATTAGCTGCACGAGTGCCTTCAGATTTGGTACGCGTCGTGGCTTCGCTGGAGACGCGATTGGGGTCTTAAACATCATCTGCACAAATGCCTTCAGATCCGGTCCTGGCTTGTCCCCATACACAACCAGATACGCTGGACGCACGGTGTCATTGCCGTAGGTCACCGTTTCTGTTGATCATCATCCTTGGTCCCTGAAAACGCCATACATGGTCCGACGAACCTTCATAATTCAAGTCCCACCCAATTTCTCCGGCGACCTATGAAAAACGTTAGTTAGATAGTCGTGCATGGTATCATCACCATACCGAGTCGTATCCAGAAGGTGGTTCGGTTAGGTAGGGATCATTTCGAGATCTATTGTAGGGCCTCCCTACAACAACGCGGCTGAGGATCATTACCCGCAGCGAGGCACTTTCAGAAAGATTGGAGACATAATCATCTGCCTCTGTGATATATAAGAAACAATAGCCGCTAGTTATCGACTTAGAGGACGTACTCGATGAGCAAGATGTGGTATAAATACCATGTCCGAATCTGAACCGCAATCAAAATAGAGTTGCTTCAAACGTGGCTTCACACATACCGCTTGAACGTATTCTTTAAGCCTGAAAGATATGTGAGAGCAGGTGAAGATAAGCGAGCGAATAGATTTACCACATTTCCTCACATCAAATGAGCTGCGCACAATGGAGCACAGGTAGCACCGATCGAGACCGCAGAGGACCACACTAGCCGAAGACTCCCCTAATAGACACGCACGATCGGTACCGTGGAAGAGGAGTTTCTCGTTTCCCCGCCCGTCCATTGCTTCGAGAGTGTTCTGGACCTGATCTCTGTGATATATTAGGGACAACCGATGGGAAGGAACGATAAAATATACCTATAGTTAAGAAACGGACCGAGCGCAGGTTCTGGCCAGAGAACCTTGAAGATATATTGGACGTCGGGTCTGGCTTTCTTACGGTGACGCCACCCTTCGACGAAGAGTTGCTCGACTATATTTGTAACATATATTGGCCTTTTTAAACACTATCTGGAAGGAAGGAAGATCACGCACCTTCAGCGAAGTTGGGGTTATCTCTATCGAGTCGGACCAGCCGATCTCGTCGACCACTGACATTGGAGGTATTAACTGGGTCATCAAGAGAAAACTCGTCAGAATACACTAGCTTTAGCCCTCCATATACGTGGGGAGAAGCCATGATGAGATTGAACTGACACTGTGATTTGGACAGAAGGAGGAAGGGTGAGGTGAGAGATTATATGTTGCCATGGCGCACCTTACCTCCACTGCACCCAGGCTGGCACCAGGCACTGGCAAATGAATGTTGACTGCAGGGACCCATGCCGTACTGTGCTCTACAGCAACTTCACTGGCAAGTCAGTCAACTTGAAGGCGTCAGTTTCGCAATGTCAGCGATCCCACACAACTTTTCCATTGTCCACACCTGGATATCATTTCCATAGCATATTTTAAAGTACTGCAAACTTGAACGAGCGCATTTGAAGCAAAAATGAGCGAGATCGTCAAATGTTGTCACACTGTGTCACCCCCGTGCCGACAGGTGCCGAAGCTGAGTTTGAAGCTTTACCTATGTCGCCGAGGCCTTCTAGTACAGGGGCTGCTTCGCCGTCCAATCCCAGTTTGAAGTGGGACTGGCATTTTTCTCTCACCATTCACGTTTTCCAATACTCATGACTACTATCATTACTATAATTCCTGGCTGGACCGTGCAGAGTGGAGTTTGCATTCGGCTTGCATGGGACACGCAGCACTAGTGGCGTTCTATTGCTCGGCCGGTCCTACAATGTAGGTCCTTCAGTTTTCCCCCATCATTCCGAGATGTTTCGTCGTGGGAAGTGTCAATCACATCGCCTTCTCGGAGGAGCCTTATCTGGAAGGAAACTATCGTTTGAACTTGCGACAACTCGACCATCTCCCTCGTATATCTTCAAAATTCTGTGTCACTCGTTGCAATCTTCGTGATCACGTTCGGAATGCTAGGCACCCAGCAGATCATGAAATTCTTACTCGGAGGATCCCCAACTACACCTCAATCTGCCCCCGGCGGACAAAAACAAAGGCCCGTTACACAGCGCTATATTCCAAGGTATGACGGGTTGTCCCAAACATCTTCCGCGTCTAACGTATCATTCAGCAATTCCCACCTCAAACCCCCATCGCAAAGTGCCTCCAACGATCACACAGAGGCGGACTATCCTTCCCTTACAGCTCCTGTTGCTCCCGTGGGTGCATCCATAGCTCCATTTCGAACACCAAGGATGGCGCCGGTCCTATTTTACGACAAGAACGACCCATTCTATGAATTCACCCTTTTTTCGCCGCACGATATCACATACAAGGGGAAGAGGTATCCAACAGGTGAACACCTATTTCAAGCGCTCAAGGTACGTGTTGTAAGCTCCTCGCTTATAGGTGCTGACGCTGGCTCTTGCTCTTCGTTCTCGATGGCCATTTATTTAGTTCCTGGACAACCATCCCGAGATCGCGGAGCGGGTTCGGAAATGCGGCAAAAGACCGATGTTGGCTTTCGGTGAGGCACATCGTCACCAGCAATGGGTGCGCTCGGATTGGAGACAGGTCAACATAGAGAAGGTACCTTAAATTCTTTCTCATGGGCGCGTTCTGTACAAACTGAGTTTCGTCGTGCAAACCTAGATGGAAATTACTCTTCGCCTCAAATTTACTCAACATCCCAACCTCAAAGCATTACTGTTAGGAACGGGTGACGCCGACCTCCTAGAGGTGAGAGGAGTCCTGTCGTTTCGTTCCGCGATGGGGTTCAACCGGTTTTAGGATTCCCCACGTGATTATTTCTGGGGAATCGGCGCCGATCACTCTGGCCGCAATGAACTTGGAAAAGCCCTCGTGAGGCTTCGGGAGGAACTACTCCAACAACAGCATAACCCATCCCGGACCCCCACTGCCCGACGAGATACTACTCGTTTATCGGTTCAAGATGTGCCCACTCGACTGACTTCCAGTGCGCAGAGATTTTTCGTGCCCTTTCTTGGAAGCAGACCCACCAAACCACAAATATCTTCACCTCGGGGCAGTGGAGTTTGTGAGGTATGATCGAGGACCTGCCCAAGGCTAGCAGCACGTAATCTGATCGATGGTCAATGCAGTTTTGCCAGGAAAGACCCAAGTTCCAAAATCATCCTTACTGCGGGAAGACATGCGCCGCGGAAGCAACTAAGATGTGCAGCGTGCGTACTCCAACCACACATCCCCATCATATTGACATCACGTATCTTGTGTCCTCTCTCGCAGTTTTGTCGCTTGAAGCCTCGCTATGGGAAGGATCCCTACTGTTCAAAAACCTGCGCAGTCAAGGCAGGTGCAGTAGTTTGATCTCCCGAAGCTCGTGAATTATGGCCCATATCCTAGTACCGTCTTATTTTCCTCATCAGGCAACCCAGTGTCTTGCCACACCGCATTCAATTTGATTGAACTTCTGTACAACCAACCCAGTGCTATGTATCATGATGTAATGGAGCAATCAATGTGTTACATGGAATACGAACAATTGATATGGAATAATACAACGATTGTGTTTTCTATCCTGAATGACGAGGTACGGGTGAACGGAAATGTAGTGAGATGACGCGTGATTCGATGGTGTGCTTCAAATGTTGGCACGCTTGCGGTAAGATTTTTCTTTTCGCCGCGGACGCTGAACAATTCACGCAAGATATGAAGCTGCGATTGATTCTCGAATACTTTACATTTCGTTGACCAGGAATATGGGGTTCTGCCTGAGTTTAACCACGACCACACGAAAATGGCAGAGAGTGGTATGGTGCAGCCCTGTAAAATACTTGGGTCCATCGAAAGCAATGAGCACAAAGCCCAGCCAGGAGGTTTGTATTAAGCGCTGACGAGAGGGGAACCTGCCTGAGCCCAAAACAAACCTTCTAGCGGTGTAATCGCAGCAAACCTGCCCCGCTGGCACTGTAGAACCCACTAACCTTGACGAGAAACGGTAACTCTAGAAGAACTGCTTGAACGCTTCATAGAACGACGCGACGACTGTCCAAAGGTTTCACGTTGTAACGGCAGGCTGGTCTCGGTAAAACGGGAATGTGGGCATGGACAATTGTTTCTTGCACGGGGTACTCCCCGAGTTGGACAGCGCGAACAAGGTCAGCAGTGACCAGAATCTTATACAATGTGGGCATCGTACCCATCATTGTGATCCCAGGTATGACCTTGCTGGATCCAATGTGACGATTCGCACGCGCGTGTTATTATTGTTATAGGAGGCAGCGATTCCCTCCGCAATGAGATGCGGGTCCGGATCGGTGCCGTCCAAGTGTCGTTTGTCTTCTTGAACGAGTAGCACAATGTTCTCGTTGTCCAAGATACAGACATCTGTCCTGGTGTGCCTCTCTGTAGGTCCTTCCTCGTCCTTGCGGCCCGGTCCGTAGCCCTAGTACCTGTGCAATGAAGAGGCCTGAAGAGAACGACAACAAAGTCAGCAACAGCAGATTCCTCGCCAGGAGTAGACATAGAAGGATCTAGGGTGCGGAGGAACGTGTAAGCGTCGTCACGGTGGCAACATCTTGCGCAGTGAGAACTTCGTTGTCGATCCGAGGATCGGGAGAATTTGGGCCGCCAAAAAACATGGCGAAATCCTGGTAAGTAACTCTGATATTGTAGGCGACGTGATCGTTAGGGGTCCAGTCACTACCTGACTTATGTTGGCCATCCTGCAACCACAGATCATGATGAAAATGTTGGTTCAACGTATGTCACCGTATCACGTACAAGAGCGAAGTGAACGAGAGGGCCAGGGATGATGAGGACAACAAGACTACTGATGAGGAATAGCGGAGAGTCGTGAGAGACCGCAATTCTTCATACGGTGTAGGGTCAAGAAAGAAGAAATAATAATAAACCTATCAATAGAGAGGAGATGCAAGAACAAGCTCAGTTTATTTTCGTCATCAAGCAAATAAGTGTTGCCACATCGCATTCAACTCGATTAAACTTCTGTACAACGAACCCAGGGCTATTCATCCCAATCAATGCGTTGAAATTGGAACAGGACTATGACATCAATAGGCAATGGGATAATACAATGGTTGTGTTGGCTATCCTAAACGAGGTACGGCGAACGGAAACACGTATAAAGTAGTGCAGTGAATGTGATTTGTTGGTGAGTGATGTAAAACTGAAACAATGCAAGAAACAATGCGGGGGTGTAAATGCACAGTACCAGCTGTGACAGAATAAATGAAGGGGCTTCTACAATTCACTTATCGGTGTCATTTTCAGAACACCCCATAGCTAGAATGCGTCTAATACCATCTACAGCAATATATCATCAGCAATGTATCACTCAACCGGATTATGATGTATCCTTACTTCGAATAGGGCTCAAAGCCCGAGTTGGACTGAGCGCTCTCACGGGGCTCCTCGACTCCATGAGCTTTTCAGACACTGAAATTGAATGCACGCTCTCATTTGGAACAGAAACCCAATGATCACTCTCGTCATCCGCGGCAGGACCGAGCGCAAGTGGCATAGGCAAATTTGCGCGGGGCGTAAGCACAAGACGGCCATGCATGATCGGTGAAGAAGGCGGAGAGAGCAACATAGCGATGCTGGGGCTCCACTCAGCGCCTACGGAGACAGCCGTGCTCTCCTTCCTCGTTCTTCGACCACGGGAAGGTGTCGAGGTGTGTGTGGAAGGCGTCTCGTCGTTACGCACGGGTAGAAGACTCGCTGGCGTGCTTGGTCTAGGATCAAGGGTAATCACCTTGGCAACGGTCGTGAGACTAGGAACCTGTTGCACTTCCGGGGTACTCTCGCGTGGGGAGAAAAGCGAAGGAAGAAGACTGCCAGCTGAAAGCTTTCTTGGAAGGGGATAGGTCGTCGAATATTGATGCAGTGTCCCAAGGGAGGATTTTGAACGAGAATGATTTCTCTTCGGAGCTTTTGAATTGGAGGTACTGCAGTCAACCAGGGAGGATTTGCGCGCAGCGGAACGGGAAGGGTCGCCGTGCCGAGCAGCCAAGTCTGCGATATTATGGATATGGATATGGTATTTGAGGGCTTCGACGTCCGGCAGAATATCTGCACATCCCCGACGGCGGCATTGGATCTTATTTGTGGGCTTCAAACCGGCGCTATGCATCATTGCAATCGCTTGACTTTGCTGTAGTCTTCACGTTAGTGTTCTGCGCCCAATTATAAGGGTGAGAAGGCAACGCACAGCTTGCATGAGCGCTCGTTGGTCTGTGCGACGCATGTGGACTTTGGGTTTCGGTTTCCACATCATGTCCATCGTGGACTGCGTGTCCGTTGACGCAGCAAGTGTGTACATCGAGTGCTGATCGTCAGAGATTTGAGAGAGCTCCTTTTCTCTAGTTTCCGTCGTGGCACATTCGGAGTCGTGGTCGCTACCATGAACTGTACGATAGCAAGCAATGATCTGTTGTGATGCGCTGAGGGTGGAACTTTCGTCCTCGTTCGTTACTGATGCAGCTCGAATAGTAGAGGCATTCTTATCGAGTGCGGCAACGAATTCCGATCGTGAGAGGTCATCGGAATCGTTCTGTTCTTCGTGTATGCCATCGCCACAGTCAACGGAGACGGCTTCTGGAACTTCCGGAGGGAATATGCCGGCAAAACGACGAGTATCGGGTTTCGCATGCTGATTAGCGCGTAGATCAGTGTGGTCTTCAGTAGCGATGCGGAGGTTGCGAGATACAGCATTGGGGCGGTCGGATTGCATGTTGGCTGAGGAGATGGACAGCACCCACTATCGGTGGTCACGATGACAGGTCAGACGATGAAACAGAGTTTATATGGGGAAGATAGTAACTGACGCTTTGACATTGTGGAATGAACGTCCACACTTGGTTGTGGAAGTTCCACGCTGAGAGTCCTCGTGGCTCGGAGGCAATGCAAGATGAATATAATACCGCTTCGGCATGCGCCCAATATAATATGCACGCTTGGATCGGCTTGATGCATGCCTGCGGTAACAAATAGAACTGGGCTGAGCCTATCAGACGGTCGTCGTCATCGTCAAAGTAGCTGTGCCACATTGCTAACCTAGGAGAGGGTTAGGGTCTAACGCACAGCTGGCTCGCGACTTGCCACCCGTCAAGTGATACGAATGCCTCCAACGGACCCGACGACACTCTAAAGCTCGTTGGGTTTTATAAATTATATATGGGTTTTGGTAACAGGAGCTATAGAAAGACACGTGGACGACAGATGCTGCACACATAAACAGACCATACCACTCCAAAGCTGAGCCCATGTCACATGCAAACATGACCCGCCAGTGCTTGTGCCCCCAAGGGGTCCAACCGCGGCGAAGGACGGTGCGAGGGCCACCGTAAGTTGGCTAGGTGTCGCCAGAGGTCCCCTTCGTTTGGCAGAAAGAGGAGAACGGCGGACTTTTCGAGGCTCGAGTCCAAAGGCTGAAGGGGCAAGATTCGCACGCACGAGGCCGAGATCCAACCCGGAAGATGAACACACACCGCTGCAGCACTCCGAGGAGAGGGATGGGGTCAACGGACGCAAATGAGGTTTGCGGCCACATCGAGATGGGCGCTAAACCGCAAGAGACATCCGGGGAGATGACGAGGAAGGGGGATAGACGGCTGGGCAGTACCAAGTTTGGATCAGGGTGAGCTAGTGTGTCGTCGAGGGAATGTTGAGTCCACACGTGTCGTCCGGTAGCTTCGTCGTGAAATTTCAGACCGAGACAATACCGATATCACCATGGGAACGGCGTCAGAAGAGTGGTTGGAGGGAAATTAGAACTTGAATACCGAATCCAAAGGAACGACAATAATTCGCACGAAACTAGACGAAAGTGGTCAATACGGCGGCAAACCAGGAGGAAAAATATCATTCCATACCTGATGCAGATCACGAGACAAGCCAATACAAAGGAATACTGAGATCGAACCACAAGAAACCTGAATGTGTGATGTTAAAGGTGTGCCGAGAAGAGCTAACATCCGAGCGTACCATATGAAACAACCGGGACCAAATACAGATGAGACTGTGCAAGGAAAGGACTACTGTTGACAACGATACCACGTCAAAATGGCCGGGGTTAAAAAAAGGAAGATAATGCATACCGGGAACTGTACAAAAGAGTGACGATAGTTGGAATCGGCTTGGGAACCAAAGCTCAGAATTATGAGAACAGTCGATCGAATCCGGAACGCACCATGACTGCCAAAGATGGAACCAAAGTGCAAACGAGTGACAATAGTTGGAAGGTAGAAACGGAGGGATATAATGTCGATCTAGATATGTCAGAGGCGAGGTAAGTTCACCAGAGGCGCCCGCGGACCAGCGAACGGCCATCCCTGTGAGAGCGAACTTATGCCTTGGTAGGTAACAAAGGAGGCGAGTCCCAGGACATGGGCGGCATATCCAACACTTGTCCGTTGGACCAGGGCGCGACTGGCGGCGACGTGCGATCCTTGCGAACATCGGGAGCGCTGGCGAGAGACATCACGGGACTGGGAGGTGGTGTCAAGGGATTGATCGGTCCCTCGTCAGACACATCACTATCGGTTCCCGGAGTGGATATCGACTCCAACGAGTTTCGCTTCACATTATCAAGAAGCCACGGAGGTGTGAAGCATGGAACGTCTACCTCTTCCTCCTGGTCGTCTTCGGAGTACTCGGAGTCACCGTCTTCGAAGAGGGGTCGAAGAGTGCAGTCCAAGTCTGGATCGCGAAGCTCCTCAAGGAGTCTGCGCATGAGATCCAGACCCTCGTGGGGCACTGCAGGCGTGTCGGCATCGCTCGAACTGTTATCCAAGCCGTCGCGGCTATCGTGAACACCGATATCGCAATTCGAAACCGTGCGCTCGTCGTCCACGGGCCTGAGCGGCTCCAAGGATCTGCAGGACAAGACCGGGTCCGCCTGTATGAAATCGGAGACATCGAGCAAGCCAGTTTGGCAAGAGATCGTGGGTACCAAGTCGTAACCCTTTTCCAGAATCGTATCCTTGAGACTCTGGGCAAAGTATGCCATGTCAGCCACACCGTAACGTCGGGTACTTGAAGATGATCTTGGCGGCGTCGTAATAATACCGTCGTAAGGTGAACAGGAGGAATCCAACTCGGAATCAGTGGTCGAAATCCCATCGTAAGGTGAACAGGGGAAATCCAACCCTGAATCGTCCGACGAACTCTCAGATGAATAATCTTCGAGTTCTTCCGGCACGGAAAGGTATGCGCCCGGGCGGACCGTCGTATCGATGATCTCGCTGCTGAAATTGACATTGGTTGGCGAGCTCGTGTCGTACGGCGGAAGCTCTTGTACTCCGGGCGTTGCACCTTGGTTCGGTCTCTCACGTGCACTCTTGGCACTGTCGTTCCCGTCGTCGTCGTCCATGTCCAAAAACGAATTCATGGCAGGCAGTTTCGGCTCAGACGCTAGAATTTCATTTACTTCGTCTTCCACATAGGTTGCCGGAGTGGAAGGCGTCGCAGGATGACACTCGACGAGCTGGCACAACCATTAGAAAGACACTACCAGGAGGAATCCACTGTGCTTACATTCCAGAACGTGGGATGGAAGAACTTCGCATATACCATACTGACGTGCTGCTGAGGGAAGTGTCAGCTGAAAGAAAAAGCAGGCACATGTCTCCAACCCACCTCAAAACCGACCTCAAGATCAACAGGCCAGTCCGTTGCAACTGCCGTAGAGGTCGTGGCCGAACCCCGGTGACGCATAGACAACCAGAAGTTGCTCAACGAAGCCCAAGTGCTGCTCGTCTGGGAACTGCTGGCTGTTCCTCGACCATGGTAGAAGTAGCCCGCAACCGAGACAAGGGCAACCACAGCAAACAAGAGGCCACCCGTCCCGAGGAGGTGCCGCGACGTCACCGAAGCATGTTGCCCAGCCGAGTCCGGGTCGAGAGCAACAGAAGGAGCGGTGGGGGAAGAGCGCAAAAGCAGTAGCAACAGACGGAATCGGAGACATGATCGTTCAATGGCAACTGAGCTGGGGACAGAGGAAGGACGAAGAGAGGGTCGTTTATATTGTCCTGGCATGTCAGCCTTGGTTTAGATTGGGCTAACATGGAGGGGGGAACATTGTCAGCCTCTTACAGAAGGGAATTGAACCGGGACTGACGAGCTCCACTTGTGCTGCGGCTGGAAGTACGCCGTGATCATAATGACCAGGATTAGAAGTGACTGGCCTTAGATTTGCACAAGGATGACGACGCGAATAACCCGGTCACCGGTTAAGCTTCCCAGCCACGACGGGTAGTCGACCTATGGCAACCCTGACCACGAAATGCTCCAAGGTTTCGGACGCGAAAGCTTTCTTGTGCGCAAGACCCCATGATGGCATGCGCGATACAGGCGTCGGGGCGGAAACGTTCAGGCAGACGCTGATGAACTTTCAGTCCCTGCGGCCATCTAAGTTGGAACATGCGCACCAACTCCTATTGCTTCTCCATCCAGTTGGAGAAATTCACAGTATGATCGCCGCCCGGCACTCGAATCATTCCAGTGTGCGAATACACGACCACATAACACCATCATTGACACCACGGATCAAGCGCCATGCTGAACTCAAAGGTTTCCCCTTTTCTTCTCCTCCGTTGAACTTAGTAATGGAAGCCGCATCTGTGGTTCGGGGCATGTTGAATCATGCTTGCGGTGCCTGTCTTGGCGTGTTGGACTCGGCTGGTGTCTGAGAGGCCCATCAGAGGGTGGTCGTCGTGGTCAAATTCCAACGTAGCTGTACCACATTGACACCCCAGGATAGGGTTAGGTCTAACGTTCATTTCTGTTTTACTCGACAGCACCGAACGTTTGAACCCTGATTAGCACGGTCAGTGCCAGAGTCTGCCATCAGACTCTCATACCCACGTTCCGCGCATTCAACCAGGCCAGCTCACTGTTGCATCGTTCACCCACCTACTCAGGTCACATTCCCTCAACGCCTTTGAGAATGCATTCCTTACCGTGGGTTCCGCCCTCATGGCATTCATGGACCCAAGGCGGGCGGTAAGCACTTCAAGAATGGCTTGGAATATTCTTATCATGTTGATACGCTGTAGACATGGTGGCCGCCGTTGGCGAAACTACCGCAGGTTCTACATTGCCAAGGTTGCGTGATACGATGCTCGACTCTCCAGAAGGACGTAGGATCCTCAAAAACCGCCTGCGCATTAGCTCAAAGACCCTGGACTTACAAAGGCTAAAAGCACTTCCAGAGACGGGACGTTCGGAAGAGAATACACAAGATAGCTTGAAGTATGCAACGTCACCCCTGATTCTCGAGAGTCGGTTTACTTCCTATTATCTTACTGGTTACAGGAGACCTTCTCATATTCCCAGTAGGTTCACTATATCGACGATCCAGAACTTGTCTATGTCATGCAGCGATATTATGAAACCCACGAGTTTTATCATGCACTCTTTGCTCTTCGTGTCCCTACTCTACCAGAGCTCGCTCTCAAAGCATTCGAATTCACCAATTTAGGGTTGCCGATGACTGCTGGCACTTGGATCTTCTGTTAAGATGAAGAAGGCACAATATGACAGGCTCTGGCATGAATTTGTACCATGGGGTCAGGTGTGGTGGAAGTGCCAGATGTCTTATGACAGTCTACTGGGAAGAGAGGTGGGATCAAGGAGTCCAGGATATAAAGAAAGGGTTTGGTATGTGGGATCCATCAAGTGGGCTGAGTATTCATTCTCCATAAACATTGGAAGCTGCTGCTTCCTGTCATGTGATATCCCTGACATTGGAGGAGAGCATGAATTCACTACCCAAGATAGCTGTGCACATATTAATTGGCTTTCATGACATCTATTTGCATGGTTACTACACCTATGCATGGTGCCCTCACTATAGTCTTGTTATTTCCTCAACATTGATCCCACTGACAAGCTGTTATGTACATTGACACCATAGTAAGCAAAGAAATTCTAGTACAGTACATGCAAATGACAGAGTGATAGATATGTCTTGTGATACTCTTCAATTCACTTCAGAAGAAATGCTTTCATTCTGAAAACTATAAGATTTCCTGTGCCTTGAAACTTGTGAAGTACACACCTTTTCAATATTCTCAGGGATAGCAAAAACAATGTTTTCCATTGCCATTCCAAAGCATTCATCATCATCATCTGGTTGTATGTGATGGAAATAGGATTCTCTTGCAATTAAGCTTTATATAGTAGATTTTAGACTTCTTCCTTAGAAAATGATAGTGAGGGACTAACTTGGCCATGAAACATATACCATAAACTATTTGAAGAAATGGTGAATTGAAAAGTAAGGTGAAGCAAGCAATGGAAAGTAATGCACTCACTGCCACCAAGAGGAAAGCCCATGAGTAGATGGTCTAGATCAAGCTGAGCTACTATCCACTTTAGTTTTTTTGGTCAATCAATCCTGTAGGATTTCAAGAAAATGCCTACAAGGGCCACTGTAATCCCAGTGACTAGACTGGTAACAGCATCTATCAGCAATATGATTACCTTGAAATCAATGCTACATGCCTAGTTATAAGCCCAGTCTGAATGCAAAACTTTGTAAGCCTTTTAACCAGCAAGTCCAATCTATACATAATAGTATCAATAGTTAGCTTCATTTTCATATTATGACCTTCACTAACCTCCTGGATATGATAGGACCACCCTTCCTTAAAATATGATACATTGATACAGCAATTGATATATCCACTAAAATGGAGAATCCCAGCCAGAGAGGCATTGACCACTGTTAAATTTAATAAATACAGCAAACTGCTAGCAAGGATGGAACTTACAATTAAAACCACATGTTTAGAGTCTTCAAAACCAGAGGTTGCACTGATAAATCATAGGAATAAACAATCCATAGGTTTTGGAATGAACCACTCACATTGATAGCATGGTGATGAATCCAAAGGCTATTTTGAAATCAATAGGACTTCTTAAACAAGTGGTATATGGCTTTTACCTCCTTCAAGTATTAAAATGATGCACTAAAAAGGGTAAGCATCATCTACTAAATAATCATATGTTTAAACATACAAGCATCATTGAGATTCTTATGCGAACTTGATTGCCAGTGCCTTCCACTAGAGGTATTATCAACACTTATATCCAGAATGAACAAGTTTTACTACTCACAGATGTAGATGCGACTGATAAAATATGCATGAACAAGACATTCAGTTGTTACCTGGGTTCTGCAGGTCAGTCATTGCATCAAACTCTGAAGTTACCTATATTACACATGTTGCAACATATACTGCCATCTCCCTATCAACAATATCCAAGGATTACATTCAGTTTTCATTGAGAAACCATTCTCATACCATAAACATTCCTTGATCAACTCCGTGGAAAGTGTAGAATCATGACTATGGGCAATAGCAGTCAAGTGACATGCCAGTGCACTTATGTCGAACTTTAGAAGGATCTTAGCTTAAGGATTAGCTCACTTACAACTCTGAAGCTTGTGTCATCCTATTTTCATCAGCTAATCCTTAGCCCTTGGACCTTGAAAACTGACCAGATGAATATGACCTATAGCCGTAATATATGTCAATGATTCTCTACATGTCTTAACATTACTCACAACACCCTTGATCCAAAGAGGATCACGACTACGAATGGGCATCCTCCAGAGGTACAGCCCAACTTGGCTAGTCAATATCACAAATATACTGGCGAAATGACCAAATCAGTGATCGAAACAAAAGGGGACGTGAGATTCACAATGATGTCAGTGATAGACCTGCAGACACCGTAGAGAGACGATTCTCTAGCTGTCGTCCAGTGAACTTGATTGATAGCGGTGTTGACATTGTTGGGTCGGTGACAGAGGATCCGGAATTGCCAGTGTAAAGAAAAGAGCCACGCTTTATATATCCGTAGGTGCCGCTCGGGCGCCCAAGGCAGTACGTTCCATACCAGTAGCACAGTGTTTGATGGATTAATCATTTGCGATGCTCGCTGGACGGAGTCCGGGATGAGAGTTGCCGATGTGTGTTCGGTGTGAATTTTTGTGCCAGACTGACGCGGGCTGGACCTCAACTCACCCACTGGCAGGTCTTCCGCGACCCAACTAATCGCGACGCTACGATACACACCCTATCATCCACAAAGCAGACGTTCAAGAAAGACACCAATTCTTAGTGATAGCCCAGAATGCCTCCAAAGAAACAAAATGCGCCATCATCCTCCAAGGTGAAGGAGGACAAGGTGATCTCATCACTCGCAGTTCGTATCTTGGACTAACTAATCAAGGTTCCTTGCGAAGACATTTGGCATGAAGAATGTGCGCAAACTCGTTGACTGATCATGACTTTGACGACGATGGTTTCGTAGAAAAACAAGTCAGCCAAGGTCCAGAAGCAAGTGCAACAAATCCAGGCGCAGGCTGCCTTGGCGGGAAAATCTAGGGAAACACTCGCAAAGGAGAAAGAGAAAGATCTACGAGCCAAGGCCAAGTTGGAGGAGGAGAAGCGCAAGAAAGAAGAGGCTGCCTTGTTCAAGCCCGTGCAGGCGCAGAAAGTACCCTTCGGCGTTGATCCCAAGACCGTTCTCTGCGCGTTCTACAAGGCTGGGAGCTGTGACAAGGGAAGCAAGTGCAAGTTCAGCCACGATCTCGATGTTGGCCGAAAGGTGGAGAAGAAAAACCTCTACGAAGACAACCGGGAGGAGCAGATGAAGGGTGCGTATATACCTATCTATTCCTGTCATTGATACTAACGTGCGTCGAAACAATGTCACAGACACGATGGAGGACTGGGATGAGGCGAAATTGCGAAGTGTAGTGTTGTCGAAGCATGGCAATCCGCGAACCACGACAGACGTGCGTAACAGTGTCCTTCAGTATGCCTTACTCACGCGCGTGTGTAGATTGTTTGCAAATACTTCATCGATGCCATCGAAACGAAGAAGTACGCAAATTTTACCAGCACTCACTGTATCCTGATTTCCCTACTTTATAGGTTTGGATGGTTCTGGGAATGTCCGAACGGTGGGGAGAAGTGCCAGTACCGGCATGCTTTGCCTCCCGGCTTCGTCCTGAAGTCTGAAAGAAAGGCTGCGGAAGAGGCTGCAAAAGCCAACGTGATATCACTCGAGGAGTTCCTGGAGACAGAGGTAGACTCCCACACCGCAAGATGATCCAAAGGGCTCATTCTATTTTAGCGGCACAAACTGGGCTCCAATCTCACCCCAGTTACCCCTGAAACTTTTGCTATTTGGAAGAAGACACGAATGGACAAGAAGGAGGCAGAAGCAGAGGCGTTGCGCAAAACCAAGGAAACGCAGCATGCAGCCGGCAAGATCACTGGCATGAGCGGTAGAGACTTGGTAAGTCTTGGTTCAACTTCAAATGGCTTCGTTGACCTGGGATCAGTTCCAATACAACCCAGAGTGGTTCGAAGATGACCAAGACGAGGGAGACGGGTCAGACGACTTCGATCTCACTAAATACAGGCGCGATGAAGAGGAAGTATACTCGGAGCTTCGGCGGACGGAACAAGGTATTGGTAATCTACAATTGTGCGGGGACGACGATGCGAACGAGGACAGTGAGGGAGGCGGTAAGGGAGGTGGGTCTAGCACAGGTGTCGAGTAGCCTTTTCTGCACTCTTTCCTTTCGAGCAAGCACATCCTACACTTGCTGTCCACACTCAAATCAGCATGCATGCACTCGTTATGTAAATCATACGCCTGACTTCAAGGCTGCCAGTGGTCGCCAGGTAGTTTCGTAATGTCTCTGTGTGACCGCTCTTTCGACAACTGCTCCGTGACTTGTGCGTGTCGTACAATTCAATTGGCTGTTGCCTCATAATTTTGTCTTTCTCCGTTTCTTCCTACTAGTACGAACACAAGCGTTGTATCGCTTGCACGTAGCGCTCTGAGCCATGTCTCGGCGTGTGCCCCCGTCCAGACCGACAGTCAAAACCGCGTTGGTTCCTCCGACTTCTCGTTCTCGAGCCCCATCCCCATCCAAGCCATCCGCCAGTGCAGCAGCAGCCCCCTCAATCCCTCGCGTCCGCACAAAGTCGATTCCGAAGTCTGTTCCTCCGACTTCTCGTTCTCGGGCACCGTCGCCATCCAAGCCATCCGCCAGTGCAGTGGCAACTCCCTCGACCCCTCGCGTCCGTACAAAGTCGATCCCAAAGTCTCCTTCCAAGCCGATTCGTCGAGTTCCACCTGAAGAAGAGATCCCAACTCCCAAAATACCTCTTAGCATCAAAGAAGCCATCGCACTCAAGCGTGCGGAAGCTAAAAAGGCAGCTACTGGACCACGTGTCACCGGAGGTATTGGGTTTGATAGCTTCGACACCTTGGAGGATGCTGTTCCCGGCGGCAGTCCGACAAAGAAAGAGGCGGACGAAAATGCTGATCTCGGTCGGTTGTCCGTGAAAGAAGCCATCGAGCGCGCCCGCAGTACAGGTGTGGACGTTGGCTCTCTCTTGCACCCGGAAAGCTCACCTGACAAGATTCCTATAACAGGGTCCATCAATCTTGCCTCACGTTCATTGCCGTGTCTGCCGTCTGCCTTATTTGAGATCCACCTAGGAGTAAAGCCCGATGTGCTTAAGTCAGCTCCACAGGAACCCCCAATAGGTTCCTCAGATGCCCCAGGAAGACGACCCGGACAACGTGGAGGCCCTGCGTGGTTTGAAGCACAGGACCTACAAGTGCTGAAAGCGTGGAACAATGAGATCGTCGAGATCCAACACGAGATCTCACTCTTTGGGTCACTCAAGTCCGTCGATGTATGTTTGTTCTGCTTGTTATCAATTCATTTTACTAACTACTACTAAAGCTACATCAAAACAAGATCTGCGCTCTACCGGACACCTTTGCTGACTTGACAGCACTCACTACCCTAGATCTTTCACATAACTCGTTAACGTCGGTTCCTATTAACATCTTTGCACTCCCCACACTCTCCATCTTAAACCTGTCGCATAATGCCCTTGTCGCCCTGCCATTTGGTGAACCGTTTTCAGGCTCCTCCCGTCGTTCGCAAACAGACACTTATAGCTCTGGAGGATTCTTCGGCCCAGTGATCACTCGCGCCAATGTGCCAATGCCACGCCTTCTGTCGCTAGACGTTTCTTTCAACAAACTGACTGCTTCTGCCATCGACCACAAGAATCTCCCCACTGGCTTATCCAAGGTTGACTTGTCCTCGAATCCTATCGCTTCAGGGAACTCTGATTCTTCGACCCTCATACGCGCGTTTGGGAGCCTTAGTCAGTTAAAAGAACTTCGCCTAGCAAATGTAGATATCGGGGACGATGCCTTCCCGTCTACTCTCCTCACTGGGGATCTTTCCCGGAGTTTCCCTTCATTGCGCATTCTTGATCTCGAAGAAACGCGTGCAAACTCTGACGCTGTAGCGTTGGCATTTTCTGGCTTGAAACAGTCGATTGTTTTTCATATGACCGCAGATGAACCACCAGAAGGCACCCTTAGGATCACTGTAGGGAAGAAGGTTCTGAAGGAAGCTTGGGAGATTGAAGCTGAGCGTAGGGTGAGACACAGGAGTGGAAAGTCCCTGACAGACGGAGGTCCAACGCCAGGCACCACGGATTGTCTCTCTCACGAGAGGCCACCAAAAGAAGCATGGGAGATTGAAGCAGAACAGGGCTTGCTGACTGAAGGTGGTCGGAGACGTGCAAGAGCGGCCGCAGCGGCAGCAGCCGAATCTTCGGTCACAACAGCGAGTGCTCCGTCCTCGCACGCAAAACGAAGTTCGGTCACTGGTATCGGTCACCCAAGCTCACCCCCACCGCAAGGTGCCTCATCACCGTATTTCAACTTGAGCAACTCCCAGTACTACAACGCGGCGACCCAGAGGCTCGCCCTCCCGGCTTCTGCGCTCCCTGCGAGATCGCACGCAAGGTCCTTTTCTCTCGCTGCCTCTGCCCTGAATGCATATGCCACCTCAGGAAAAATCGATATTGCTCTGCCCACGCCAAGTCTTCCTATTGCGGCAATATCACCACAGTCCTTCGCACAAACGCTCAAGACCCTCGTACTCAGAAACAGGAAACTGGACCTGTCTGTTTCATTACCTTCCTGTCGACCTGAAATGGATGTCGCGCTGATACCAACCCTGGAAGAACTCGTTTTGGATGGATGCGGTTTCGGCGATAACGTCTCGGTGACGCGCCAGGTCGATGGTGGCGCAACCCCGATAAAATCAAGCGAACCCTTTTTGCCATTACTTACACGGCTATTTCCTAATCTGAGGACGCTGGACGTGTCGTATAACGCGCTGACGTCCGCCGCGCTGGGGAAAGACGTTTTGATCGGCCTCATCATGGCGTCGGCACAGGATACCGCTAGTCGTGCAGGACTGAAGCACCTCCGACTTCGGGGGAACCGCATCACGACGCTCGACGGCTTCCAAGAAGTGGCAGAGATCTTCAAAGGTCACCGCTCTGTCCCTGACTGGAAGCTCGAGGAATTGGACTTGAGAGACAATGAAATCTCCAAGCTGCCGCCGGAACTCGGCTTGTTACCGCTGGATGTCCTTTTGGTGGATGGGAACGTGTAAGTGGCTTTGTCGCTTATGGTGTGCATCACAGGCTTATCATTCGTGCGCTCGATAGTTTCCGAATTCCCCAAAGGAGAATCTGGGAACGTGAAGGGACCAAAGGCCTACTGAGCTGGTTGCGCGGGCGCATAGAATGAAGGACTCTGGCCAGCCCATCAGGCTTGCTGTGTATGTAACCTAGTAGGCTATAGCCTGATGAGGCGTAATGTGACCCCGTTGTGTAAATAATGCTGGATCCCTCAAACCTGAAGCCTGAAGAGCTAACCCTAAGGCAATCCGAATGCATCATCCCTCTGCAGTATTTCTCTAACGACAAGGTATGTGTCCGCCGAGCCAACACGTAAGTACAATGTTCGGTTGAGCCCGTGATATACGGGCCTCTAGGATCTCCACTCCGCTGAGCCTCGGGGCACGCTAGGGTCACTGTCAAGGGCTGCCAATTGATACTCTACCTCCCTGCTGACTTCCGACTCGGTGACGTCCTTTTGGATATGTAGGCGTCTCAGGTCAATGGCAAGCCGTTGACCCGTAATGTTGACGAAAGCGATGGAAAACCTGTGAAAAAAAAGCTCTCGTCGTAGTCTGTAAAGAGGCGTACGATACAAAAAGACTGACGAGTTTGCGACATCGCGGAGCGGCGTCTACCGAAACGTCAGACGCTCCCGTATATGTACTCGAGATCGACTTTTTGATTGCTTACCGCGGCAAAGACAGTCCTATTTTTTTCATGCCGTAGCGTAAATAACAGCCCACTCCAAACGAGCGTTCTTGCTCACCATGCAACAGTATTTAAAACATCGCTGAGCGTGTTCGCCTAGGAGTGGATGGTGAGGTTGCAGGGGGAGTGATAGAGATCCTAACCTACCAGCAGAAATATGATGGCATCTCTATACAGGCAACTAACGAGCCGTGACATGCGAAAGAACCCGGACGTGGGCGCCTGTCGCCTGAGCGTGAAAATCGTCAATCCAAATAGACACGCTTCCAAGAGAAATCTACAGCGCGTTTAGCGGCCGTCTTCCGTCCCAACGGCGTACGCAAAAACGTACTCGACGATCCAGATCAACCACTAGGACGTGTCTCAGAGAAGAGCGATAGCGTTCGGCACAAAGTCACTCACCGAGAAA
>JBBPRK010000559.1:0-20863 GCA_038093075.1 Boletus patriciae | reverse complement strand
CTCATACCTGGGGGTACACTTGTGTTATTCCCTACTACCAAGCTACCTGGTTAGTGAGTTCTCTTTCATTAACATTACTGCCTCTGTTGTTGCCTCCAGAGAGTGTTCTACATTCTCTTTAGGTTATAAGCCCTGCATGTTGATCCTTTAGACATCATCAAACTATCCTCTGTCTCTATGATGGAGATCTAGTTCAGTCATTCGTTGGAGGACATGTTTCATTTGTTCATGGTGTGTGGAGAGAAAATGAGAAGGTCGTCCATATAAATGACAAGCCATCCTTCTGTGATCATGTCTCGGAAGGAGTCGTTCATGAATTGTTGGAAAGTCACTGGGGAGTTGGTGAGTTCAAAGAACATCACGGTTGGTTTGAAGAGGCCTTTGTGTGTGATGAAGGCAGCTTTCCACTGGTTGGAGGTAAATCAACCAGTTTTCAAACTTTTCAATCAGCAAGTGACTTCATTTTGTCATCACAAGCCTTTTCCCAGTCTTTTTGATCTTCTATTGGCATCTTTTTAATATCATGGAAGAATTTCAGTATATCCGAAGATTCTATTGCATGAGCCAATAATCCAGAAATGAATGAACAAGATAGCTCGACTTTCTCAGCCATATGATTAGGCTCCTCCTCGCTTGAGTTTCCCGGCATGGGAATATCTCTATTTTCAGATCTAGGATCTGTAGATTGCAATGGAATAGGATCTGGTTGTTCCTGGTATCCTTGCCTAAGTACCTTTTGTACGAAATCTTGTTCAGTCCTTATCTGTTGTTCGATTTGGGTTAGAGTCCAATTCCCCTATATCAAATCTTTTTGAATAACCGGTTTAATGGTTCTGATAGGACGAACTTGAGATTCCATTGGAGCTCTAGGATGATCCTTTTGATAGCTTGTAGATGGATTAGTATGTTTAGGTGGTTGAGGAAAATTAGGTTGAGGTGGAATAGAAACTCAAGGTGGTACAGGAGCAGGAGGATTCTGTTGGTTCTCTCCTGTCAATTTGCTGCCTGTGTGTTCGGTTGGTTATGGTGGACCATATAGATCATCATCACTATCTTAGGTATCTGATCCTGGTAAACCTGGGTTAGGTTTTTAAAGTGGTGGATGATTTGGTTGATTATGATCAGGAGGTTGTAGACCGTTGTCTCCTCCTTGATTTGTATTCCCTGGGTTGTTAGTTTCTGAAGATTGATTTTCGGGAGGTGGTTTGTCGGGCAGTTTCTCTCTAGGACAGTTTGGGAAATCAAACTCATCAAATGTGGCAGTAGAAGAAATAACAATCGTTCTTCTAGTGCAAGACCAGAAGCAATATCCCTTTGTTCCAGGTTCATAGCCAACAAAGATCATATCTTCAGACTTTGGAGCAAGCTTGTTAGGTCACTTGTCTTTGGGTATGAAAACATACACCTGACAACCAAAAGTCCTAAAGTAAGAAAGATCAGGTTTCATACCATTCCATAACTGTATTGGGGTAAACCAATTATGACGACGTATTGGTTGTCTGTTATAAATGTGAAGGCTGGTTCCATCTGCATCCTGCCAGAAGAATGGCGGTAAACATGCATATTGTTGCATAGCTTCAGATTTCTCTCAAAGTGTACAATTAAAGTGTTCAGCTCTACCATTTTGTTAGGGTGTGTGTGGGACTGTCATCTGATGTTCAACACCATTTTCAGAAAGGAAGTTCCATAGGTCAGAATTTATGTATTCCCCTCCATGGTCTGAACACAGTTTCAACAGTTTATATCCACAGGCCTTCTCAGCCCAGACAAACCAATTGCAGAAAGTGGTTGCCATATCCAACTTATGTTTCAGGCAGACAATACTGCTATATCCTGAAAAATCATCCAAAAAGGTCATCATCCAAATATGTTTAGTACAGGATTGCACTGGAAATTCACAAAGATTGGTGTGAACCAATCCAAGTGGTTTCTCCCCTCTGGAGGTAGAGGGTGGGAATGGTCATTCAGTGGCTTTGCCCAAAAAACACCCACGACAAGGTCGTAGATTGGGAGGGACATCAAGTTTTGGTATACCAGAAACATAATTGAAAGCGTGACAAAGGGTGCTGCATGAGCAATGACCCATATGTCCATGCCACAAGAGATAATCATCATCCCTTTGAATACTGGAGGCTTTACTATCTGGTTGCATTGGTGATGACAAAAACCAGTGTAGAGAATCTGATTGGTTCAGCTGTTCAGCTGTAATCACCAGATTGCCAGTTTTGTCCCAGATTTGAGTTTTATCTCTGATCATGCACATGAATACCTGTTTGGTAAGGGTGGTGACAGAAAGGAGGTGGTGTGAGACATGGGGTGCATAATAAACTCTGGTTAACATGAGAGTTTTATTGCATTCCCATTATTGTGTTTGAGTAGAACCATTCCTGGTCCAAATATAGGCATAATTTCACTGTTAGCAGTCTTACAATTTCTTTTGTGATCTTCTTTTGAAACAAAATCATCAAGGTATGGTGACAGGAGGTCAGTACATCCAGAATCCACCATCCATTTATCCTTGTGTTGGTTTGGATCAGTCACCACATGTTATGGCTCATCATGCCTAACATCGTTTAAATGGACTTAGTCATTTCTTTTCTCTTTTCTTATCTTATCAGATTAACATATAAACAGCCACACTGTTCCCTATGCTTCTCCTTTTGTTTCACACCCATGCCTCATGCACTCCTCACTCTATTCATCTCTGTGTAGTGCATGGCTATGTTCTTCTTTTCTTCTCTTCCATTCTGTCACCGCCATGCGGTTGCCTTATGTTTCACTTCATTTCCATTCCATGGCTATGCTTGATGCATGCTGCTACCTCATGCCACTAGATACTGGAATATTCTAGAACACTCATCGGTAGATCCAGTACAAACATGTACATACATATGTAGTAGTATAAAAGGCCGCAAGTGCCAGCCAGAGAACTCCAGTCTAGTTCTCTTGGTTTTTCCCCTCCTCAGCCAGAGAGATCACCTCCAGAACTGATTGCTAGTGCCTTCAGTCTGTTTCCCTTAGTCTTCGACTCCCTAGAGTCCCAGTTGACGCTGAGACCTTTTGGGTTGTTTCACCACATAGCAAGAAGAATATCCATTTTCACTATCAAAGTACATTTCATCTGCATAGCTGGTTATATCATCGAATGGTACATTAGAATTCCATGATACCATTCCAGATGCCAGGCCATGTTTCCACATGCTGTCAGCATTATGATTGTAACTCCAATAGAAACTTTCACCATGTTTGTCTACCTTGGGTTGTCATATATGTCCTTTTTTGATAGACCGATTTAAAAGGACATTCTGTGAAAAGATGTGTTTGATTGTGCCATGAAGGAACTTTCCATACCATCATCACTTTCATCCCAATCAAGTATTTCCTCATCATCAATCCTTGCAATAGACAATTCTCCTGGTTTACCAAGGAAGAAAGAAGAAATGGAAGGTAATCCTTCCATTTTGATTGTGACATCAGAATCATTGTCACCAATGTCTGGTTCATCCAGAATAATGGCCTCATCGGCAACATGAGTTTCATTGGCTTTTCCTTTACCCTTTCCTTTGCCTTTACCATGGCCTTTGCCTTTCTTCTTATTGTCCCCTCCAGAACTTTGGTTACCAGTGTTCTGTTGCATCTTCTGTTGTTTCTATTTATTCTGGTTACCAGAATTTCCAGTACTTCCAGATTTCCCGGTAAGTTTCCAACAGTTCCCTGTTTTGTAGGAAGTCCCATGACAGATTTTACAATGCTCAGAACTAGCCTTTTTAATAGTTTTGGCTTTGTTCAAAGATATGCAATTGGCTAAGGAAGTGTCTTGTCATTGCAACTCAGCAAGGATGAAACAACCCAAATGGTAACCAGCGTCAACTGGTACTCTAAGGAATCGAGGAAAGAAGTATGCACCGAAGGCGCTAGCAGTCAGTTGCGGAGGTGCTCTCACTGGTTGGTATGGGGGAAAACCAAGAGAACTAAACTGGAGTTCTCTGGCTGGGACTTGCGCCCTTATATACTACTACATATGTTTGTACCTATTTGTACCGGATCTACCGGTGACTGTTCTAGAATATTCTGGTATTTAGTGGCATGAGGTAGAAGTGTGCATCAAGCACGGCCATGAAATGGAAGAGAAGTAAAACATGATGCAACCGCACAGCAGTGGCAGAATGGAAGAACATAGCCATGCACTGCATGGAGATGAATGAAGTGGGGAGTGCATGAGGCATGGGTGTGAAGTGAAAAGAGAAGCATAGGGAATAGCGTGGCTGTTATAAGTTAATCTGATAAGATAAAGAAAGAAAAACAACTAAGTCTGTTGGAACGATGTTAGGTGTATAGAGCCATAACAAAGGATCATAGGAATGATTTTGTCAGGAGTGAAATCCATCATACCAATGGTATGAACGGTGGTTGTGACGAGGTTGGAGTAGTTATCTCCAAGTCCAGTACAGATCAACATGGTGCAAAGGTTGTTTGGGAGGTCGAGTCCTGTGCCCTTAAGACAAGCAAATAGGTCAACAAGGTGAGCAACCTCAGCCAAAACATCTCCCCCCCCCAAGCGCCAGTTCATGATTTTCCTGAATAGATAAAATTGTCTGGTTGGTCCAGACATGGCATAAAGTTTAGCAAGGTTTGCCAAAGTAGTATGAGAAAGGGAATCAAATGCTGTGTTATGGGTCTTTGCAACGCTAATACAAAGGTCTTCCTTTATATGAAGCGAGATAACACCAAGTGCCTGGTAATCTGAGTTGAACCAGGTGTTCTTTGCTTCATTGTTATCCATGGTAGGGTATTTGGATGTTCCATCCGCAATACGCCAAACCTTGAGCATCATCAAAAATAATTGGATAGATTCCAACCAAGTGGGATAGTTAGAGGTGCCTTCGAGAACGAGAACTTTGCCAGCAAGACTGCCAGATCCAGAGTCTTTGAAAGAAAACATGTTTCAAAGTCTAAAGAAAGCCAAGAATAATGAGATCAGTAACTGCCAGGTTTGCACTGGTAACCATAAAGGAACCAATAGGAGTAATATGAGATGAAGGTGGGACATAAGATGGAGATTCCTCATTGCTATCTGAGTCATTTTGTGAAATAGATGTGTCACAGTATGTGGTAAAGACGCTTTCCTTTTCGATGTTCATTTCCTTTTCAAGGGAAAATATTTCATTGAAATAATGTGGGTGTTACGCAAGACATACTGTCGAGGACGTCGAGGATAAAGTTACCTAGAGGAGGAGCTCATGAAGAGTCACAACGTCTCTAAGTATCAACCTTAGGTGACAAAGGTTTCTTGAGAGATACACGAAGGGCACTCGAAGGGAGTCCTGAGGGAAGAGCACACAAGAGTATGCTAGATTGTGCAGAACAAGTGTAAAGATATAAAGTACAGACAAGTCTAGTATATAACTTGGGGACGCATCATCAGGGAATGTCAGAGAATGTCAGAGAATGATGAGTAATAAGGACTACGTACTAGGCACTAGAGAGCCTAGCGGTGGAGATAATGTCCAACGAGGATGAAGAACAAAAGATAAGGAATATCCCCTTTCGGTAGTAAAGATGAATGGTGTGGGGAAGTCAAAGGACACACAGTTGAGAATGAAAGGGATGTACAACAAGCAGCAGGGAAACGTAATTGTACCTACACATCCCAAAGAGGATGTGGACCCGTTGAGAATAAATGAAGAGCAAAAGGTTATGGAAGAGGAGAAAAATCATAACATTACCCCCTTTGTACCATTGAGCCCCAGGTTCAATCAACACTCCTTCAAGTGGGACGGGAGTGAGCAGAAGAGGTACCTGCATAAATGTGCATTGCCTACTCAACAGAAAGCATCTCAATTGGACAGTCGTCTGCCACATGCCCATGTTGATTACAAACTGCACAAGTTTGGACCAGACAGAAACGAGCGGAATATCCCCATCAGCTGCAAAAGTTGCATTGGGTAGTAAGACAGGATGAAGGGGAGTGTCCAGGAGCTGATTGATGACAATGGGGGCAGATGTAAAGGGGGCAATTTTCTCGATAATGCTTGAGATTGTGACACCGAAAGCACTCGGTGAGGGCAGACACAGGTCAGCAACGGATAGGGACATGGACAATCCGAGTGGGGGCAGAGAGGATCGGTGTTCCATCGGGAAGAGACTGAAGAAAGGACTGGTTGAGAGCCAAAACTTCCTCATCAATTCCTCCATATTCAGACTCGGATTCTACGGCGGTGGGAGAGGAAGCACCAGTAGAAGGAGGGGAGAGGAGAGGAGACACAGGAGGGTGGATGGAGAGGATATAGTTTCTGACAGGGGAGAAATGGGGACAGGCGGTGGAGAGATGGCTGCAGGAAGCTCAGTTTGCTCTAAATAAAGGTTACGTTCCTCAAGAGTCATGGTGAGGAACACTTGTCGAAACATGGGGTATAGGATTTTGGAGGGGACACGTTCGACGAAGGCGTGGAAACCATGTAGGTGAAGGATGTTGAGGATGCGTCCCAGTAAGGTGTTGAGAGAGGTGTGGAGTGGGATGCCAAAGGGTGTGGGTAAGTTACTGGGGGTGGATAAGGCATGGTACCATTGTGTGGAGGAGACCAAATGGAATAGGCAAATCAGTTCCTGGCAAATCAAGTCTTTGTCATAGAGAGGGAGGTCCTCTATGGCACGGAGGGTGATGGGATTTGCGAGGATGCCTGTGTAAAGCAAATGGACTGTGTAGTTGGGAAGCAAAGTGGGTACCACACATCGTGAGTGCAGCA
This sequence comes from Boletus patriciae, assembly GCA_038093075.1. Lineage (NCBI taxonomy): Eukaryota > Fungi > Basidiomycota > Agaricomycetes > Boletales > Boletaceae > Boletus > Boletus patriciae. Next base: position 14,117 of record JBBPRK010000559.1, on the reverse strand, counting down.
GAGAAGTAGAGGAGAAAGAGGATAAAGAAGAGGAAGAATGAGATGAGGAAAGAAACGACATATTGGTTATCAAAGAGTAAGCGTTCAAAATACATTCACTAGGGGGGTACTTCACAAAGAGACACTGCTTCCCAGGAAGAGAGAAAGGAGAGGAAAAGATGACAATCAAGCGAGATGGTGGGAACGTTTATATTCAGAAAGGATAAGAGGGGAGTGTCGGAGATTGCTCTCGGGTTCCCACATATTTTTGGATGAGGGGTATCCTTTCCATGCGGTCAGGTACAGTTGTTGTCCAGGGGATCCATTGTGAGAAACAATATGATCAACTTCGTATTCTTCTTTGTTATTAATGAGGTCAGGTGGGGGCTTTGTGAAGGAGGGACCATGTGCTTTGGTTTGCTGATAAGAAGATAGAAGTGAGGTGTGGAAAATGTTGTGTATTTTCCATGTGGGAGGGAGTCGGAGTTGGTAGGAAAGAGGTGATAGTACCTGTGCAATTTCAAAAGGTCCATGGTGTTTAGGTGCAAGTTTCTTAGATGGGTAGGATAATTGGAGATTGGTGGCTTCTAGCCATACCTTATCACCCACTTTCCAGGGGGAGAACTTTTGAGAAAATCATTTGGACATAATTCAATGAGTGGTCTCATGGGCGGAGAGAGCTTCTTTTTGAGTGGCCTATAGGGAGGAGAGACGGTTTTCTAATGCAGGGAGGAAGGTCTTTCCGAGTGGTGGGTAAGCCCTGGGTTCATATCCAAGGAGAAGAGAAAAGGGGGAGGTTTTGGTCAAACTGTGGGGGACAGAGTTATGGACAAATTCGGCTGAGGTGAGGAATTGAGTCCATTTCCGAGGATTGTGGGTGCAGAAGATCTGAAGATAAGTTTCAATCTCTTGATTGGTTCATTCGGTTTGTCCATCTGTTTGGGGGTGGTAGGCAGAGGAGAGTTGGACATCGTATTTAAGGATACAAGCAACTTCACAAGCAAAGGCAGAGGCAAATTGAGGACCTCTGTCGGAGATGATGGAGTTGTATAGGCCGAAACGTTTGAATACATAGTCGAAAAAGAGTTGGGCAACTCTGTTCACATCGATTGTCTTGAAACAAGGGGTGAGAATTACCCCCTTTGTAAGGCCATGGTCGACCATGACCAGTAAAGAATTGAAGCCGCCGGATGGGGGAAGATCAGTGATGAGGTCGACCAAAAGTTGTTTGAAGGGAAGGGTGGTGGAAGATGGGATCGGGGAAAGGGGTGGCGTGGTCGGATGAGTAATAACTTTGTGCTGTTGGCATACAGCGCACCCAGTAATAAATTTTGAGACAAAGACCGAGAGGCCTGACCACCAAAAGTCCCACTCAACTATAGTTTTGGTGCGGAAGCGACCAAGGTGACCAGAGAGGGGGGACTCATGGATAGAATGTAGCAAGGACAAGCGCGTGGCAGGTGGAACATACATCCGACCACAGAAGTACAGGTGGCCATTGTTGAAGGTCCAATCCTTGAGGGCAGAGCGAGAAAATAGGGGAGATCCGTCTGTGAGGTTGGAAAGGGCTCAGAGGACCAGGGGATCAGAGGAAGAGGACGATTTGATGTGGCGAGTGAGAGTGAGGTCTAATGCTTGAATAACCACTGGGTTGGAAATGATAGAGGCATTGACATTATCAAAGGAAGTGTCAATGAAGTCATGATGGGAGAGGGCGTCAGTGGGGGCCATCTTGGTACCAGAGAGATGTAGAATACTCAGTAAGTCACTATAATATTAGTAGAATGTAACTATACCTGTAGAATACTCAGTAAGTCACTAAGTAAGCTAAGGTAAAAGCTAGTGTGCGATGTAGCTATGATTAGGTAATCATGTAGTACCAAATATGGAATATATGAAATACTCCAACAAGAGAACCTTCCAGATGATATCAAAATCCTGGAGAAAGAGGGACCGATGGGCTTGTTGTCAAGATAATTTGTGGGGGTCCTTTATGTATATAGGAGAGGTTCTTGTGGTTGGTGACGATGGTGACAGGGTGGGAGCTTCCTTGGACATATTGTTTACATTCTTCCAGTGCAAGGATCATGGCAAGGAGTTCTCGATCATAGATGTCGTAGTTCTGTTCAGCAGGAATAAACGTCTTGGAGAAATAGACGCAGGGGTGGGAATCACCATTGAGATCGTCTTGAAGGAGGACAGCCCCAGCAGCAAAGAGGGAAGCATCGGTCATGATGGAAAAGGGGTGGGTGACATCAGGGATACCTAGGACAGGGCCAGAGGAGAAGGCGTTGCGGAGGGTGTCGGAGGCTTTCTGTTGAAGCAGGGTCCAGTTCCATGGCTGATCTTTTCGAGTCAAGAGGTTGAGAGGTGCGACGACATGTGAGAAATTCAGGATAAATTTGCAATAGAAATTTGTGAATCCTAGGAATGAGCAAATGCCTTTGACAGAAGCAGGGGGTTTCCAATCATGAATGGCGGTCAATTTGACTGGATCCATTACGATTTGTCCTTGGCCAATGATCATGCTGAGGAACTCCATCTTGGGGGCGTCAAAGAGGCACTTGGAGAGTGTCAGGGAGAGACTGTTCACGGAGATGAAGGAGTACACGTCAGGTGCGTTCATGGTGGAGAGCTGAATCCCCTTGATTGTGGATGCTGAGGTCATCCATATAGATTTTGAGCCATCGCTCTGTGATCATATTGGCGAAAATATGGTTCATGAATGCTTGAAACGTGGGTGGGGCATTGCAAAATCCAAAGAACATTACGGTGGGTTCAAAGAGTCCAAAGGGGGTGATGAACGCAGCCTTCCATTGATCGGTTTCCCGAATTTGGATGTTGTTGTCCCCCAGCAGATGTCAAACTTGGTGAACAGGGTGGAGTCTTTCATGTTGTTGATGAGTTCAGGAATAAGTGGTAGGGGGTAAGCATTCCAAACAGTATGGGAGTTCAGGTATCAATAGTCCTGACAGGGGTGAAGAGAGCCATCTTTCTTTGGGACAAAAAAGAACGGTGCTGCTTGGGGCGATTTGGATGGAAGGATGCGCCCAGCCTTGAGGTGTTCCTCAACAAAGGCTTGGCAGGCCTCTTTCTCCTTGGCATTTAGAGGGTAAACCTTGGCGATCTTGGGTATGAAAGATGGCTTAAGGCCAATGGTGTGGTCATAGGGGCGATGGGGAGGAAGAACATCATATGTTTTCTCAGAGAACACGTCTTCGAAGTCTTTGCATCATTTGGGTAACGAGATTTCAGAGGTTTTGATGTCTTGGGCAAGTTGGGTGGACAAGGTGATCTTTCGGATTGATTCATCTAACAGGTCTTCTTGAGGGAGGTGCTCACGAGGAGATGCATCAACCTTAGAAGAGTACCGTTGGTCATACAGGGACGACAGTTTTCGATCTACATCAAGACCTAGCCAATGAAGTAAATATCATTGGGGTAGAATGTGTTCATTATAATTAGTGGGGGACAAAGTAGGGAAAGAGAGAGAGAGGGATTTCCAGTCGATACGAGGGTTCCGGGTTTTGAGCCAGGGCATTCCCAGGATGATTTGACAGCATCCTAATCCCACTACCATAAGTTCTATGTTCTCGGGTTCTTTGGAAAGCAGCATGCGAGTGGATACTTTCCACATGATAGTACCACATTTATTGAGGGAACTGTTGATGTTAAAGGCATGTATGGGTCGAGGCATCTTTTTCAGAGGGAAGTTCGCAAGTGATAGGAGACCAAGATCAATAAAGTTTCCAGTGGCTCCAGAGTCAATTAAAGTGGTCATTTCGACAGTTTGTTTTCCAATGAGTAACTTGACAGGGAAGCAAAGGGTTCTTTCATTGTCAGAGGCTACTAGTACATGGGATAGGGACTGGGAAGGTAATGTCAAGGTAGCTTCCTGTTTCAAAAATCCTCATCAAGGATGGAGACAACAGCGATTTCTTCCTTTGGTTCCTTGAAACACATTTGGAGGACTTGGAGGATTTCGGCTTCATTTTCCCTTGGGTCTTCAACGAGTTTACAAAAACGTCGATGGGGGAAGGGGCTTTGGTGTCAACAGGCGGGGAAGTCGAGGAAGAGGGGTTTGTTTTGGCAGCACAGATGTTCTGAGGGCAAGGGTTCCTGTCTTTCTTGCACTGGGAGGCATTGTGGCCAGGGAGTTGGCAACAGAAGCACCTTCCTTCACAGATGCACTTGGCCCTTTTGGTGGGGGTAAGTTTAGATAAGGTGATAGCATCCACATCTATGGCATTAGGGTCAGGGGTGGTTCAAGGAGTGGATGAATATGAGGAGAAGGGGAGTCTTCCTCCTTTCAGGGCAAGGATACACATCTTCTGCGCATGGAATGTCTTCACTTGTTCAATCCAGGCAGTGACTGTGGTTGGGATGGTTGCCATGGAGAGGATCATGGTAGCGAGTTGTTGGTCTAACCTGAGCAAGAACTGGTCGATGAGGGTGACTTCATCAGTAATCCCTGCTCTGGCGGAGAGGTTCTGGAAGTTGGTGATATACTTTTGGAATCTGTCATCAGTGATCCCATCAGGGCATTTGAACAATTTCTGAGCAAGCTTGGTGAGCTTGAAACGAGCAGTGGCTTTGGTGTTGAAAGGGAAGAAGGTGGTGTTGAAGTTTTCAACAAATTTCTCGAAGGTTTTCTCGGTAGCAGCAACAGTGGTGTTGGCCAGTTTATCATACCACATTTCAGAGAAGGGTACTCCTCATCCCTTGCTCATTTTGTTGAGTGCAAGAGTGATCTTTCGTTCATCAGTGTTGTAGATGGATGCGTTGATGAGGAAGTATGCACTGATGGCTTTCATCCAGTGCATGGCATTGGCAGGTTCTCCTGAGAAATCAGCCGGGAGGGCTGCTTTAAGTTCAGGGGTGGCAGAGGACATGGGGGTGGCTGATGGTGTCGAGGGGGTGGCAGGGGGTCTAGGGGGGAAAACTCGTTGTTGGTGGGGTCTGGGGTTACTTGAGGATGTTGGGCCAGTGGGATTCCAGGGGGATACTGTGGCTACAGTGGAGGTCGAAGGACATGGGGGTGGCGAAGGAGATCTTTCTTCTTCATTGCTAGAGTTATCGAAAAGCCCGAAGGCTCTATCGAGATTGGAAGGACCTTGATTGCACAGGGACAGGAAGGGAGTGTGATCCTAGTGGAGACTTACTAGGACTCTGGTAGGTTCTTGGTTACAACAAAGGAGTAAGTTGAGCATAGTGGGAGTGAGCTCAAAGTACTGATGATGGGGGAACAAGAACAAGATAGTTCGTTATTGAGACTGGCTGTAAAGCCAGTCTTATATACTGCTCTGTACCTGTTTGTACATGTAGTGCAGTTAGATATAATTGGATACACAGCCCTGATAACTGATAAGAGGGATAAAGGCCATTGGCCAATAAGGTGTATCACGATAATGATATCATATGGTGCAAGGATTGCGCCATAGATAAGAGATAAGAGTCTGGACCCATGATGTCATAATGATGTCATAGATAAGGGTCTAGACCTTCGTAATATGAATAGCGTAAAAAGAGATCATGTGAAAATGACTCTAGAACTGAAACAACCCAAATGGCCTCAGTGTCAACTGGGGCTCTAGGGAATCGAAGTCGAAAAGAGGACACACCGAAGGCACTTGCAATCGGTTGCGGAGATGTTCTCACTAGCTGAGGTGGGGGAAAACCAAGAGAACTAAACTGGAGTTCTCTGGCTGGGACTTGTGCCCTTATATACTACTACTATTGTATGTACATGTTTGTTATCAGATCTACCGATGACTGTTCTAGAATATTCCGGACTCTAGTAGCATGAGGTAGAAGCGTGCATCAAGCACGGCCATGGAATGGAAGAGAAGTAAAGCATGAGGCAACCACATGGTGGTGGCAGAATGGAAGGAAAGAAGTATGGCATAGCCATGCACTGCACAGAAATGAATGAAGTGAGGAATGCATGTGGCATGATGTGAAAGGGAAAGAGAAGCATAGAGACAGCGTGGCTGTCATATGTTAATCTGATAAGATAAAGGAAAAGAAGAAAGAAACAACTAAGTCTGTTGAAACGATGTTAGGCATACTGAGCTGTAACAAGAACCTGGTATCAGGATAAGAAGATCCGAATAAGAAATACCAGGATTCCCAACACTCCTCCTCGATGTTCATCTTACGATGTCTTGAATCTTAAAAGTCAGAGAGCATTTCTTCCCTCTTGGAATTGTTGTTTTCCAAGGTTTTTCATGAAGATGTCTGCAAACTGCAGATTGGTAGGAACGTAGTATAACTTGATTTCTTCAAGCTCCACTGCTTCATGGATGTAGTGTTCAGGAATACGAATGTGTTTTGTTCGTCCTTCCTGAGCAGGGTTTGAAGCCAGAAACATTGCGCCTTGATTATCAATGCAAAGTGGGAGTGGACTGAGTTTGAATCCCAACTCTTCATATACGTTGCAGATCCATTGAAGTTGTTTCACTATCTCTATCATCCCGCAGTATTCAGCTTCTGTGGAAGAAAGTGTCACCCTTCATTGTCACCTAGACAGCCATGAAACAATGCCATTTCCTAAGAAGATAGCATAGCCAGTGGTAGAACGTGATGTTTCAACATCTCCAGCCCAGTCTGTGTCAGAGTAGGCACACAGCCCATTATGGTTACCAGTCGCTGAGTACTGAATGCAGAGATCCTTAGAGGATGAAAGATAGTGCACGATGCAGAGCGCCTTCTGCAAGTGTTCTTCTGTGGGATTGGAAGAAAACTGCAACATCTTGATAACCGCAAAGGCTATGTCTGGTCTTGTCCCAAGCATGATGTATAACAGTGATCCAATGACCGACTGATAGCGACTTCAAAGTGAGACATCCGACTGATCTTGGTTTGGTCTCGGGTTGTACCCGGTAGGTAATGGAACAGAGACTTCTTTGCAATTCTCTTGACCAAAGCATTTTATGACTTTCTCCGCATAGCAGGTTTGATCAAGAGTAATTGTGTGCTTCTTGCGGTCTCTTGTGATTCGCATTCCTAGATATTCCTTTGCAGGGCCAAGATCTCTAGATTCCCATCGTTTCATGAAATCTTTCTTGTGAGAGAGGACTTGCATCTTATTGCTACCCATAAAAAGAGCATCGTTGACATATATAAGAAGGATTATAATCTCTCCTCCGACGATTTTGAAGTATGTTCCTGGGTCTGACTTGCAGCGGGTAAATCCCATCTCCAGGAGACTTCTGTGCAGCTGTTTGTTCCATTGGAGTGCAGTTTGCTTTAAGCCATATATGGCTTTCCCCAACCGACAGACCTTTTTCTCCTTGCCCTTCACTACGAAACCTTCAGGTTGTTCCATGTAAATTCCTTCATCCAGCTCGCCAAACAAAAAGGCGGTCTTGACATCTAGGGCTTCGATTTCCCAATCATGAAGTGCTGTGAGTGACAAGAGTAGGCATAGGGTTTCGAACCTCGCAACTGGTGAGAAGGTGTTTTCATAGTCTATTCCAAAGACTTGTGTAAATCCTTTTGCGACAAATTGTGATTTTCTTCAGCCGTCTGATTTCAAAGCAAATACCCATCTTCTTTTGATGGCTTTACGACCCTTTGGTAGGTCCACCAATTCCCATACCTTTCTCTCGTGAAGGGAGCCAAGCTTGTCCTTCATCAAGGCAGTCCAAAGTTCTTGCTCCTGTTTCAGTAGCTTAAGAATGTCCTTATAGTGTTTTGGAAGGGGGTTTGGACTAGAATCCACAGCCAGTGTCATGTGGTGGCATATCCATTTTGATGAATACATACATATCTCCGATGTCATCTTCTTTGTTGGTCGGTTTTGGTGGTTCGACCGGTGTTGGTTCAACTATCATCCTCTCCTCCTGGATTGCATCAAGGCCCTGTTGAAGATCTTGCTCGATTTCAATAGGAGGTCTATTCCTATATGCGTTGTCGGGTAATACCCATGACACAGGAATGCGAGTAGATCTTCCGACCCTGACAGGTGGCCTAAAGAGTGATCTCTCATCTCAGTTGAGATGGTATTGATGTGGTCTAGCTCAGAATTGAGTGAGCATCTCTTCCAGTGACTGTCTGGGAGGTAACCATGCTCGAGTGAAGAGGCCTTCTTCTGGTTGCCCTTCTTCTTCTGAAGTGGCATAACCAGAACCCGGTTTGTAAACCGTTTTAGGAGGTGTGGCTCTCTCGTCGACTTGAGCACATCTCTTTCAAGCAGGTTTCATAGGTGATGGATGATAAGAAGATGGTTTTTGTGATGGAGATGAAGGTGGATCTCCTGGAGGTGTGTTGTAGAACAACAGTGAAATAGGTCAACTTTCCTGTTTAAAGGATGGTGGTCGCCTAGTTTCCAACAGTGTACTCCAGGGTGTGGTACGACCAGATCTCTGTCCATGATCCAGTGGGGGAATTGGTTGATTGGGAAGACCAATACCGAGCGGTTGCTGTACAAGGATGTCATGGCCAGGTTCCAGATTCCTAAAGCAGTGATCATCATCTTGTGAAGAGTCGTCCATTGCTTGCGGATTTTCTTGGCTGGAATAGGGGCAGGTCCATCCTCTTTGCCTCTGGAACAATATGGAAAGACTCGTTCATCGAAAATGGCCCTAGTGGAAATAAAGACTCAATGTCGTTGCTGTGACCAGAAATGGTATCCCTTGGTGTTTGGCTCATATCCTATAAATATCATCTCCTCTGATTTAGGAGACAATTTGTCCTGTCGCTGATCTGGGTGTATCCATATGTATGCGAGTGTTCCAAAAACCCTAAAATAGGAAACATCAGGCTTGTCCCCTTTGAATAGTTCAAGAGGTGTTCTCCATTCATGACGACGCATGGGTTGTCAGTTATAAATGTGTAATGCAGTTTTGACAGCATCTTGCCAGAAAGATTTTGGCAGACAAGCATTGTGACGTATGGCTTCTGCTTTCTCTAGTAGAGTTCGATTGAACCTCTCTGCACAACCATTTTGCTGGGGTGTATGTGGAATAGAGGTCTGGTGAGTGACTCCTCTGGACGTGAAGAACTGTTGTAGCTCTCCAGCCATAAATTCCCCCCCACGGTCTGAACATACAGAGGTGAGTGAGTGACCAGTGAAGGTTTCAGCCCAGGAAACCATCGTTTTGAAATGCTGTGAAGTGGCATCTTTGTTACGTATGAACGCAACAAGCGAGTAACTGGAATAGTCATCAATGAAGGTAAGAACATAATGAGTGCGTGATCGTGGTTCAACAGGCATAGGCCCAACCAGGTTGGTGTGAACAAGCGCGAGTGGGCGGGAGGCTCGTTTGCCTGAGGGTGGGTAGGAACGATCGTGCATTTTCCCAAGTGCACAACCTTTACATGGTGGAATGGAATCAGGAAGGGTGATGGATGGAAGGCCAGTAACCCTAGAGGGAGCTTGACAGAGTGTATTCCTGGACAAATGTCCAAAGTGTTGGTGCCAAAGTTCGTAAGAGTCTTCCTTGACAAGCGAATATGATATGTGATCATAAAGACCGACATTCGCGGATCCGTGATTGAAAAAACCTACGGTCACTGCAACCTTCTCTGGAGTAATCGATCATGACTGAAACCAGTGAAGATTGTTCCTTGGAGATGAGGCAGCTGCCCAGATCACCAAGGTTCCGCTTGCGTTCCAGATTCTACTTTCTTGATCATTAATAACACACCTATAGCCTTGGCCAGTGAGGGTGTTCACAGACAGGAGTCTGTGCACTGCATGTGGTGCATACCACACTTCTTCCAGAACGATTGGTTCTGATCCTTTGAAACTCTCCAAGATGATCTTGCCAAGACCATACATGGGTACTGTCTGTCCATTTGCAATGGTGGCAGAGTGGATGGTTGTTCCTAAGTGTGCAAAGTTATCTTTGAAAGGCATAAAATTATCAGTGCAGCCACTGTCAATCATCCAGTGACTTTTGGCGAAACTCTTATCAAGATCTCCTCCTAGTGCAAAAGCACCAAAATAATAGCAAAGGTCATCATCATTCTCAGAGTCGTATGTGATAGTTTCATACATCGACATCCGGTTTCCTATATACTGTGGGGTTTCCACAGGTTGGTCTCTTGGCAAAGCCACAGCAACTTTCTCAGGTGAAGCTGATAGGAAAGATTCCACACGATCAAAGTGATCTGTGGTGTTGTGATGATAGCCCGATACAAGGCCACCAAGAGAAAAAGAAACTTTCTTCTTCTTCTGCTTCTTCGTCACCGACGTCTTTCTTCTTTCGTCTTGTCCCTCAACAACTACACTCTCTTCTGTAAGGGGTTCAGAAGAAGTTGTGCTGAAAGGGCTGACTGGGCCCGGCAACGTTGTTTTCTTCTTCACCATCTGCATCCCATCCCATGTGAGCGACTGTTGATGATGTGTCTTCATCAATGTCCATGAGTTCTCCTTCTTCTCCCTCCAGGTGATCTATAAACCTAAAGAGGGGATCGTCTTCAAAAAGAGGGTCATCCTCTTCAAAGACAAGTGGAGTTTCTCCTTCTTCCACAGATGCATTGTACATCTCGACTTCATTCACAAACATTACCTCATTAGCCTTACCCTTTCCTTTAGGGTTGGCTTGTTGCTGTTGCTGCTGCTTACACAGGTTGTACCATGATTTCTTCTGCTGTTTCGAGGGGTTTTTAGCCCTCGCAGGACCTTTACCTTTCTGGTTGTTTTGTCTCTGCTGTGTAGCAGGAGAACCTTGTTGGTTCTGACCAGATTGGTTGTTTGGTTGATACAGCGGTTTCTGGTATGAATTGGTCTGACCCTTCCACTGGTTTTGTGGTGGAGGGCCATGCCATATAACAGTGGTTCTGTTGGCAGAAGCTTCTTCAGATTGTACAGCTGAAATCCAAGAGGCGAGTGGTCGACGCGTAGCCCATAGATCTATCTCAGCAAGAATCCTGCTGGCTACAGTTTCGAGGTTGAAGTTGGCAACTGCAACTGTTTGCATGATGGTAGAGGCGAGTGTGAACATGTCGTCGGGAAGATGGGAAAGGAGAATCATGGCGCGGAATGACTGTGGAAGATCAAGACCAGCTTGACATAACTGGTTGAACAGCTGTATGAGAGAACTGATATTCTCATTTGCTGTGTGGGGGTTAACCCGATTCCACATAACCTTGTGGAAAAGTAAAAACTGCCCATGCCACAGAGGGGAATGTCGGTGCTGCAGTGCTGACAGGAGGAACCCATGTATAGGTGACATGGTTGATGCAAGAAGCATCAAGGGTGCTGGCAATAAGACCAAGCATGTGTCTATCTAGGAGCTTCCACTTTTCTTGATCTGCCACTATGATACCGGTATAAGTGTTAGTCCCTTCGACTATCTCCCATACTTCATATGCGGAAAGGGTGTTCCTGATCTTCACATGCCAGATGGAGTAGTTGGATTGTCCAATGAGGACAGGGATACGAGAAAGAATTTGACCGTTGATTTTAATTTCAGAAGTGGTAAGGGTAGCCATGTTATCTGCTTAGAGGAGATCTGAAAAGATATCATCAGGAACAAAAGTTTCATAAAGATAGGATACCAAGCTGAAAGAGGTAGATGTGGATGCATGACCCAATCCTGTTGTGACCACCGGTGGTTTTGTTGTACCTAGCCATCTGGTGAACTTCTTTCTCTTTCCAATCCCATATCGAGAAAGCCAATAAGTGCTTCATTCCTCCTTACTTGAATGTCACTTTGTGTTTGGTCTCAAGATGCTTGCATGACTTGGCAGATGGGCAAGTTGTTCAAACAAAATAAAATTTGTCTCCCCAAAGTAATGGGGGTTGTTGATTGCTATATCGATAATGAAGCCCTTCTGTACACAAATAGAGAGATCATCGCAAGAGGAATAGGGAACATACGTGTAGTGAAGTGAAGCACTATTGAGTTCCAAGAAATTTGAGTAGGGAATAGGAAAAGAAGAGTTGTATGAAGCGTGTGAAAAATCAGACATTGGCCATGAAAAAGGGACAAGCGAGTTGAAAAGTCTTCACTTTTCCTTGCCTTTTTCTGCAACAGCTCGATGTCTTCTTCGACCAGCTCCTCCTCTAACTGCTTCATATATGGCATCAAGTTCATTTGGAGTTTTTGCAGCCTTGATGAGGCGCTGCAAATGGTGTTGAGCTTTATGAGCAGTGGTCTTTGAATATTTGAAGAGGTGGCACTGTTGAGCGTCAAAAGCCTCGTTCCAGTCACTTGTCCATGGCAGAAACTTGCGCGTTGTCCAGTGTCTAGGGTTGTCTAAAACTTCTGCTGGAGAAAGCCAGTTTGGAGTGAGAGAATTTTCTAGTTCAACATGGTGAGGAAAGTTTGGAGGGAAATGTGTTCATCGCAAGACTTCAAACCCTTGGAAATGGATGTGCGTCATGAAGGTATCTTCTAACGTCTCGACTGGGAAAGCCCAGCTGGCACCTTCATACACCTGCGTGATCGACTTGTTATGGTACATGAATGAGTTAACCAGGTGCATTGCCTGTGCCCTGGTCTCACATGGTCTGATCTGGAAGTGAAGACACATGTAGTCTGAGGTGTTAGCCTCAGTTCAATCTAGCGGGGGTAGGCGGTGGGACTGGTAATGAGGGCCCACCGTCATTACCCATCACACGCCATCTTTGAGTGTTTCGAGAATTTTCCAAGTGTGTACTGTCTCAGGAAGGGTCACCTCCTGGGGGGTTTCAAAGTGTGCGAACATCATCTCCACCATGTCTTGTGGTGGGCCTTGGAATTCCGCTCCAGGAACTTGATGAAGCTCCATTAATCTCCCATCCCATACCTTCACGAACGCGAAGTTGTCCTGCTGGTATGTTGGCGGGAACACAGGGACTGGGAGCTTGGTAACGGGCATGTTGACTGATTGGGATAGAGGGTAGGTCAGGTGATAAGGTCATTGAGGAGGCAGGGCTTGAGGCACGAGTTGCCTGAGTAGAATCCGATTCAACCAGGAATTGGGGCTGGCTGCAACTGCTCTGGAGGAATAGGAAAGGAACTTGGTGATGCTCTTGAAGTGGTGCCTCTGGACCTTGACATAAGACTGTAATCCCTTCACCAGTGTGCTTCTGGCAATACTCTCCAACCTCCAAAGGGGTCTGGCAACGAGGACAAGGAACCTGGAAAGGAACACCAGGTGGTACGATCCGTGTATCTGTGGGGGTATGGACCAGAAGTGGGGGGATCGAGGTTGCAAGAGGAGCAAGCTCTTCAATTGTACCTGCTAAATTTGTTGGTCTCTCTTGGGGTTCAAGAAATGTGGTCCTAAGGACCACGGTCAAGTTGTAAGCATGGTTGCCACCCACTAGTTTCAGACTCAAGGTATATGGATCTGGTCCAATCCTACAGAATCTCATCTCGCCTGCAAGGCATGAGATGGTGATCGAGTCATCATCTCTAGTTGCTGGATTACCCAGCACTAGGTTGAATGCAAAAGCGGTCAAGTAGTTGACCTGGATCAAGAAATAGAGTAACCAAGAACCAGCACGCCATGAAGGAGGCATGATAAAATCAAATGCATATCCTCGTGAGGTCAGGGCTCATAACCTATCAAGATCAGAAGGACCTCGATTGCGCAGGGACAGGAAGGGAGTGCGATCCTAGTGGAGACTTACTAGGACTCTGGTAGGTTCTTGGTTACAACAAAGGAGTAAGTTGAGTGTAGTGGGAGTGAGCTCAGAGTACTGATGATGGGGCAACAAGAACAAGATAGTTCGTTATTGAGACTGGCTGTAAGCCCAGTCTTATATACTGCTCTGTACCTGTTTGTACATGTAGTGCAGTTAGATATAATTGGATACACAGCCCTGATGTTACGGTCGCTCTCTAGCACCTAACATAATAGACTTGTCATTTTCTTTTCATCTCTTATCTTATCTCTTGTCTTGACTGATAAGATCCTCTTTAGTTTCATGACAGCTACGCTGCCTTCGTACCAGGCCTGCGCCTGCCCTTTACCTCGTGCAGTGCACGACTCCCATTTCACATTCAGTGCTGTGCACTTCTATGCTTCTTTCATTCATTTCCCACATGCCTCATGTTAACCTTTCACTTTTCATTAAGGCAGTGCCTTCTTTATGACAGTGCTTGATGCACACCCCCTATGCATGTCTTTCATAAAGGCTGCACCTTCTCTTCCATTCTGCCACCGCCGTGCGGTTGCATTATGTTTATTCTTCCATT
>JBBPRK010000558.1:0-20872 GCA_038093075.1 Boletus patriciae | reverse complement strand
CGAATGGAACGTGCACGCACTCGTGCTACTAGGGAAGTTGTTGCCGAAACTGCCTGGCATTGTGCCCCGACAACTTATTAGAATTGACTTGTCCTACGTCACTTGGTCTCAGCGTCGCTGCTTTGCATGGTCCCGGTGTTGCACCGGTGTGAGATCGCCGCAGTGTCAGGGACTGAGTAATGCACGACGACAGCTTCCAGTTCGTCATCCGCAGAAAGGCAGGAGAGATCGTGGGCAATGAGGGTGCACTCGACGAAGATGTTATATGTTATTTGGGAGGAAAGGAGGTCGCTGAAACGGATGAAGAACCGACGGTCCTTGAACTTCGCTTCAATGACCGGATCATTGAGGATGGCTTTCGCAAGCGAACTTTTGGCGATTCCTCCCGGACTTACGAGGACGACATGGATCCGCTCGTGGCCCTGCATGAGGTCAAGAACTTCATGGAGAGGCCCCTCTCGACCGAAAAAGATAGAGAGTCTCGGTGGCGGGGCTTCGGGTCGATGTTGAATGCTGCACAGGCTTCGCTCAGAAAGAGCACAGTGCGCGAGAGTGACTGAGCCTTACCTCCTTGAATGATTTTGCGTGAGCGTTTGAGAGTTTGTCGCACTTACAACAACCAATCGAGTCTAAATGTCTTTCAGTAAAATTCTCCCGGAAAAAACGGTATACTGACATTGAAGAACATCAAACTGCGGTCTAGTGTCCCCGTCCAGGTGTTGATACGCCCTTTATCGATCGAAGTTGAAGCGAACAAGGGAAGAAATCTTTGTTTGTCCCTTTTCATCACTTAGTCGCGAACACGATTTACTACACTGGAGACCACGTCAAACGATAGGAAAGTCAAGCAGAGGCTACCAAACGGCACTCGCCTCGCCAGGTCTTCCAAAGCCTCATCAAGCATTGGGCTGGTCTGCTTCTCACAGATCTCCCAAACAGTTCGGCTGACGAGCTTTCCAATCTGGTCGCATTGGTCAATAGGGTAGTTCAGAGTAGAAAACCACGTCATTTTGGACGCGTTTTGGACGTCGTTTTGGCAATCGATTTCGATTTGTTGAGCCCCAAAACCAATCTCAAAACCAAGACTTGATTTCGCCTCAATTTCGGCACTAAGTCCACTGAGGGAAGTAAAAGCCATCGTTATCATCGTCTGGTGCAATGTCAAGCAGTCCCAAAGTAGATAGAAATCAATGCCAATTACTGGTGATCAGTGTCAGTCCATGACACTGATTTCGACATTTTTGCTATCAGGAATCAGTGTCAGTCGCACTGAATTGTGGTGTCCGTGTCAGTAAAAACTACGAATATTGGGGTTGATCTGTAGTTCAAGTGTTAATGGAAATTTGGTACCTCGCCGCTGATTTGTGGTAGCGGCATCACTGAGAATCAAGTGTTCTGGCGCTGAATCCTCTTGCCGATTGACGATTAGGTTTGATGCTACTACATCGAAATCGAGCATCATAATACAGTGGGATTCAAGTCGAAGAACTCGACAACAGGCATTGAGCTATACATGAGACGGGAATGAACTAGTATGAAGGAAGTGATAATTAGTGAATAAAGTATGATATCCGTGGATCCAGTAAGTCGAGCGTTCTTCGGAACCATGCATTGGACTCGGAGTTGGCAAAAACAGAAAGTTGACGGGCTTCAAGTGGACAGGCCTCAAGGAAACAGACTCGGGCTTGATGTGCGAATGAAGCCTGGGGTAGTGTCAGTGGAAAGATGGCCGTTCAAAAGGATGTATTCGGCGCTGAGATCTTCTCAGTCACCAATTCGAGTTTGTGATCGAGTTTGACGTTTTGCGACTTGATCCTACAATTTTTGTCTGAACAATCAGCGATAACGACATGTAAAAATACGAATAGCTGCCTTGCTAGCTTTGGCCCTCTTGCGTTTGTTCAGCTTGCGGACATCCTGGTCGATGGCATGACCGCCTTCGGCAGAACTGTTACCATGAACTTGACCTGGGGTCGAGCGGGTCGGTGGATCTAACTTGAAAACCATGTGAACACGTTGTGATCATAAAATACGCGACACAGAACAAACCATCATGGCGGCATCATTATGTGCCTTAGGATCTTGTAGCTTCGAGCTGTCAGTTTGGTTGGGACGCTGGATGGGCCACGGACGGGGGCGAGACGGGCCCGGATCACCAGGCTGTCCATCTCAGCCACAGTTAAAAATCAACTGATTGCTGAAAATACGCACCATGATTGCTCCTTTCAGCTTGAGAAGGGCATTTGCAGCGTCGTTGGTCCCGTTATCACATCCAACAACTTGCTGACCTGGCGGGTTCGAGTTCCACGTCTTGAAGAAGTGCATATTGTGTCGATAGATCATGTCGAGCTCCTCGTCGTCGTCGTTCTCGGGATTCACAAGCTCACCGGCGTCGCTGCTTTGTCGCATGTAGCTGTGGGCATTAGGAACTGTCGTACCAAAGTCCTCTGCAATAAGTTTTGCTGCGACATGAGGGATCAAGAAATATGTGAAAAAGTGGTGACTTGGAAGAGGGCTGAATATACGGCCGCCGTCCGTTATTTGATCAGGGAAAAGTCTGAGTAAGGTGTGCATAATGATGGCAGCACCCTTTGGTCCATAACTTCGAGGGTGCCAGTGAGAGAATTATTCACCTCGCAATAGCTGAATAACTTACTATCCCGGCCTAGCATTACGAACTGTCATCGAATTCATTGGGATTTTGGCAGGTGGAACTCTTCCAAATGATTTCATCGTCCATCCCTCACTCTCGAGATCGCCATCAAACCAAGTCCACACATGAAGATTGAGGTTCTCCCGTGCATCCCTATCAAAGGCAATGTAGTTTAGCTCCCTGAACATAGCACGAACACGACTTGGTATTTTTTTGAAGTCGATTGAAGTTATTGGCCAACCATGTTTTGTGGAGAGTTGGAGAGCTTCAAGTCGTCGATACTCTCTCCCCACAAGGATGCAGATTTCAGCTCCAAGATGCAGGATGAAGCTGCATCCTTTCGCCTGATACATTTCCTTGTAGCGAGCAAGAGCACCTGCGAGTTGAGATGATACATTAGGTGGAATCTTATCAGTGCAGGAAATGCCAGGGCAGATATGCCCCCTCGGAAAGCGGCTGTGGTCCTCTTCATCATCGCTTGACTCCAACTGATCGAAAACAGTGGAAATTGGTTGAGAATGGACTTCGACGACCGCTTTCAGGGAGGATGGACCTCTGGAATGAGATCGTATCGTGTCCTGGATACAATATATTCAATATATGCTGTGGCAGATGCTAAGCTTGCATGATCCTTACCTTGGCGCTCCCTGCAGCTTCCAATGCCTTTCCATTTTCACCTCGTGCACTCGACTTGAGGTTTGAGCCCTAGAAGGATAAAAACCATGTAACTGTTAGATTGCGGCCATATGAAATGTACTTGAGGGAAACTATACTGTTACTGTGGCCTCGTCGTCGTCCTGTTGCCTTTCCTTTCCTTTTGATGTTTTACGAGACTGGGTGAACATAGTTTACACGATTGCGATCAGTCAAGGGATATGAATCAAAGAAATCTTACCTTATCTGGCTGCGAGTCCGAGTCCATCCGAGTCTCTTGACATTGGGAGCCACTATCTTCATCATCGGATATTAACTGTCGATTCTTGCGTGAAGTGCTGCGCTGACGAGAGATTGGCAACAAAATTGAGTCAACATCAGACTCAGACTCGGAGTCAGAGTCTGATGTTTGACTGTCGTTGGCCCGGGTGCTAAGGCCTCCTTTCGTCAGGCATTTAGTGGATCCACTTGATGCTCGATTAGCCTTCATCTCTGAGGTCTTCACCTGAGTCGCCATCGTCTCCTTTGCCCGAGTATCCGAGTTCTTCTTCATCTTCGCTACCTTCTTCTCTTTCACATCCGCAATCTTCCCCTTCTTGCTCATCTTTGTCCCTCCCTCCTTGCTCGTCTTTGTCCCTCTCTTCTTGCTCATCTTCGCCTTTCCCTTCTCACTCGTCTTTACCTTTACTGGCTCCTCCTTCTCAGACTCTGCATTGTCATCCCTTTCTTCCTCTTCATCCTCCATGTTGGCCTCCGAATTATCACCTTTGTCATCTGAGGCATCCGAGTCTGAAACCTCAGAAGCTTCGGGGGTGTCTAAGAGTAACTTCTGTCTTTTTCTCGTAGCGGCGGTATTGGCTACGCAATCTCCTCGTCGCTGGTAGTGGTAGTAATAAAGTGAATATAGGATTTAAAACATTACTTACCTTCATTAGAGCTGTTGCTTTCCGCTCTTGTGCTGATCGGTTCCGTAGAAACTGACCAATGATGTCGCGAATTGCCCAGCCGCCTTCATATTTCATCAATGTATGTGATTGTGCTTGGGCCTTGATGAAATATAGCCTTAAAACACGCATATATGCACAGAAACCGATAGTGTTACTTACCTTCAAGACGACCTTCTCAACAAGTAGCTTGTCCCTTTGTTGGCTGAGTGTACGGCTGGTATCCAGGTACTTCATAACAAGCTTCCGCACAATATCCTGATGATCGCTTAGTATTTCGGACACATAGATCACAAATACGCACGCATAGAACATTGTAATGGACCTTTCGGGAACTAAGGCCCATTGCATCAATTAATGAGTACCCGTCACTTCGTCCTGCACGACCCTTTGGCTTGGGTATGATTTTCTGAGACTTGTTTTGGGCCAATTTATGCCTATGTTTCTCAGCCCGTTCCTTGCCTATATAGGTGCCGATGAAACATGATAAGAAGCGGTAAAATTAATGTGTGACATACGTCGTCGTTGGTTAATTTCACGTTGGACATCTGTGAGAGATGTCGCAATTCCATCAAGTCGTTTTGACGGGCCATCTTTCTTTTTGAGCTTGCCCATGGTATAGTGTGAAGGATCGTTGATCGTTGACTCGCTCACATGATCTAATCGTGACTGTCACGTGATTGAACCTTGGACAACGCTGAGTCTTTTCATCGAATTGATTCCAGACTTCACACTATGGCTCCTTCAAATAAAAAAAAAGCACGTTGCTGGTGTCAGCCGACCTGTGGGAAGCACCTCAGCTATGCTCAGCGACACCGACACCATGTAGCTGCTATAGCCAAGGAAAAAAGAAATGGCATCAACTTGGATACTGCTGCAAGCGATTCAGATATGCCGATGGACATTCCAGTAGACAGAGGATCGGATAATGAAGGTAATCTTGCCTTCAAGTCCTTCACTCATTTCACTAATATTGGATATTTGGTAGGCTCTGACGTTGAGATGAATGACCATATTGATCCAGCCCAGCCACACAGCTCACTACAGTCGGACTCTACTAGTAGCTTATCCATGGATGCGCCAGAGCTAGATGAAGACCCAGAATTAGAGGGAAGCCAATCGGACGATGACTGGAAATGGGAGGAAGGCGATCTATTCGATGAGGAATTCCTAGATCTGTTCAAGAGGAACCTGTTGGATGAGCTTGACGTCGAAGCAGCTGAGTCAACTGAATGTGAACTTCTCGAACTCCGTAGGTTTGACATTATAGTTTCAGTTCTTTACTAAAGCTATCATTTATCCAGGAAACAAGGTCCTTACCGAGGACGATCGAGACAACATCCGTGCATTCAACTTCGTTCTTGCAAGTGGCATCTCCCGTCGTGCTTTCAAGCAGATGCGCTATGCATTCCGTCACAAAATTGACATCCAGTCAAAGTTTGTTATCCTTCGCCGAATCGCACTTTTATCCGGGATCAAGCCAGTCATCTATGACTGTTGCCCCAATTCATGTATCGCGTACACTGAGAAATATATTCACCACCAATACTGCCCGTTTTGCCAAGAACCGCGCCTGACATCTAATGCAAAACCTCGTCGCCAATTCCTCTACATCCCCTTGATCCCCCGTCTTCAAGGCTACTTTTCCAGCGCCTCCATGATTGAAAAAATGTCGTATCAAAGCTCGTATCAGCAGATGGATGGACAAATAGGAGACGTTTTCGATGGTGACCACTACAATCATCTCCTGCATCATCGTGTCATCGTCGATGGAGAGAAGCTAAACCATCGGTACTTCTCAGACCGGCGCAATATTGCTTTATCTCTCTGTACGGACAGCTACTTGCTCCAGAAGCGACTACGACGACGGGGGCCATCAGCAACACCCATCCTACTACAAAACTACAATCTTCCCCCACAGATTCGGACATGACTGCATAACTTAATTTGTCTCGGAATCATTCCTGGCCCACACCAACCAAAAGATCTTGGATCTTTTCTCTGTCCACTGGACAACGAAATGGCAGACCTTGCATATGGTGTGCCAACCTTTGACACAGTAGAACAAACCATGTTCCACATGCACGCCTACATCATCTTCAAACTCGGTGACATCATCGCCATTGAGAAGTTCATGCAGATCAAAGGTCACAACGCAATCTACCCATGTCGTTCATGCAAAATAAAAGGTACCCGTGGCACAGGGACAACCTACTATGTCCCTCTTCAACCTCCTAGACCCACCGGCTTGGACCAAATACGACCACAGTGATGTTGTTGAGGAATCTGGATCCCATCCATGGTCTCTACAATGGCACTCGGTTGAGGCTTATCAGATCTACTTGAAGGATCCTGGAGTGTCGTGTGTTGGGTGCAGTTGGCAATGACAATGTGGTGTTTATCCCTCGGATGGCATTGGACACTGGTTTGGAGGATTCACCTGTTCCATTTCGTCGGTTGCAATTTCCTGTCCACCTGGCCTATGCAATGACGATCAACAAGTCTCAAGGTCAAACACTGCAGCATGTTGGTCTAAATCTGAGTTCACCTGTGTTCTCTCATGGACAACTCTATGTGGCGCTTTCACGTTGTACACATCCCAGAAACATCAAAGTTCTGTTTCCTCATGATCCAGACCACCCAGCGAATACCACAGTGATGAATGTAGTTTGGAATGAAGTATTTAGAAACTTGGAATTATGATTTGTACTATATCTTTTACCACTTTACTATTTAAAAAGGATATGACAACAAAACTTGGATGATTGTGCCAGAGGCACAACAATGGGAGGTAAACTCTTACAACAAAATTTGCATGATTGTGCCGAAGGCACAACAGTGGGAGGTAAACCCTTACAATAGAATTCACATGATTGTGCCAAAGGCACAACAGTGGCAGGTAAACCCTTACAACAAAATTCATATGATTGTGCCGAAGGCACAACAGTGGGAAGTAAAGCCTTACAATGGAATTTGCATGATTGTGCCGAAGGCACAACAGTGGGTAAAAAAGGGAAACAATATAATGCCTTGCACTTCAAAAACAGCATTGAGCCTGGTCATAGAAAAATCACATTAAGCCTTGTCATAAAAAAATCGCATGATTGTGCCAAAGGCACAACAGTCGGGTGAAACGCGCTAGTAAGAGATAACAGGGAGATATGCTGTAGGCTCCCTAGAATGTCATCGATAAGCGTTGTTGGCAGCACATCACAAGATAGGTGAGGATGAGGTGTGAAACAACCCAATAGGTGACAGCATCAACTGGCACTCTAGGGAATCGAAGACTCGAAGAGGACGCACTGAAAGTACTAGCAGTCGGTTGCGGAGATGATCTCACTGGCTGAGTATGGGGAAAAACCAAGAGAACTAGACTGGAGTTCTCTGGCTGGCACTTGCGGCCTTATATACTAGAATGACATGGTATGTACATGTTTGTATCGGATCTACTGATAAGTCCCAACATAGCCCAAGTATGTGGCAGCATGTGTTTAGCGGCATGCATCCAGTGTAGCCATGGAATGGAAGAGAAGTGAAACATGAGGCAACCACATGGCGGTGGCAGAATGGAAGGGAAGAATAGAAGAGCATAGCCATGCACTGCACGGAGATGAATGAAGTGAGGCATGCATGAGGCATGGGTGTGAAATGAAAAGAGAAGCATAGCAACAGTGTGGCTGTTATAAGTTAATTTGATAAGATAAGGGAAAAAGAAAAGAAACGACTAAGTCCATTAAAGTGATGTTAGGGGTATTGAGCCGTAACAGGTGAGGGCAAGATGCTGTCAGTTGTTGTAGTTGTAGTTGTATGTGGAGGGTCAATGTGAGGGCAAGGTGTTGGCAGTGGCAGATGATGAGATAGGTGAGGGCGAGTCATGATTGTCATTGTGTATGAAGTGATGGATGAGGCAGGTGAGGACGAGCCTGAGGCAAGGGCGAGACGCTGTTGTTGTTGTTGTCGCCGCATGATGAGGTGGTGAGGGCGGGGTGAGGACAAGGACAAGGCACCATCATCATCATCGCATGTGGAGGGTTGACACAAGGGCAAGGTGTTGGTGGCCGTGGTGGCAGCACGTGACAAGGTGGGTGAGGGTGAGGCAAGGACGGGAACAAGGCACTGTTGTTGTTATCACATGTGGAGGGTTGATGTGAGGTGGCACATGATGAGGTAGGTAAGGGCAAGGTGAGGGTGAGTTGAGGGTACCTGGGTGAGCTGCAAATGGGTGGGAACTGTGTGATAAGTGCCACACTCACATGCAATGTTCACATTCGTGTTTGCACATGAGGGCAAGGGTAATGGTGAGGTGGGATGGGTGAGGTGAGGTGGACAGGTGAGGTGCATGTATGTACATGTTACAGTGCATGGGTATGTTACTTACATAATGCTGTGGCAGACCCTGCTCATGGGTGCAGGTACGGGTCTGCAGGTCATGGGATAGTGACCCGTACCCATATCCACAAACACCCATACCTGTGCCCTGTGTGGGTCGCTCAGACCCATGACATTGCCTACTGCTAAAGGTTTGGAGTCTGAGGTAAAAGCTAATGTGCGATGTAAATATTCTTAGTAAGCAATGATACTATATATGGAATATAATTCCAACACTCTGTTGAATGTATAGTGTACTGTAGTTTACTCTATAAGGTTACCACTATTACATAAGCGAACCACTCGTATATAACACTCGAACCCCTCATCTAAGTTCTAATATCATCTCTTCTTGATACTACTACGTGCCATCATTTCAGTGTCTCAACCAACTGGTATGTACTAGTTCTTCCTTACCTCGGACTAGTCTACATCTGGACTTCAACCCACTCCCCCTCAGACACAAAGGGCTGAGCATCGGCTCACAGTGATTGCTCTAAGGCAGGAAAGATAAAATTAAGAGTAAACCATACCCAATGTACCTCTGTATGAACTGAATTGTTGAATGGAAAAGGGATCTTGCCCGGCAGCAGCGTGCTGTGCTCGAGTGATTGCCTGATATGGCAAGTTGTGGCTTGGCTAAGTCCTTGCTCTCCTGGTGTATGTGGTCTTGTCTTCATGTTTTGGCCCATGGTGGCTCCTGCACCCTCTCTACTACATACACGACCTGTATAATTGCTCCAATCTGCCCAATACGGCCTCAATATGACCATCCGACCTGGTAAGTCATACTGTTGACTTTGACTCTTCTAGGTTTCGGTTTGAGTAGTCCTTGTTGGCACGGTGGGTCCACATGGTTGGAAAGTGACCTGGTATAATGGAGGGTTGGTGTGGATGGCCTAGGTGTGTGTGCCATTGTGTGCTTGTGCTGTTCCTGCTGACTCAACTCAACTTCAGCTAGTGGCCTTGTATGAATTTGTTTTGAGTTGCAGTGCATGCTGCTTGTTGTGCCATTCTTCCAGCACCATTCCCTGACCATCGCGATGCTGTCTCCATTGCTATGGTGCTCCCGTTCGCTGCTGACATCTCCTGGCTTGATCTCCTGGTTCCACATGGTCTCCTGGCCCTCTGACTCAACATAGTGCGTTCATTTCAACATTGCACTCATTTTCCTCACTCCTGGGACATACCCCTTTGTATCCAGCACCTAACAATGTCCACTTCAAAGACAGCCACCAATGAAAAGCTGCCTTTGTCACCCATAAGGGCCTATTTGAACCCACCATCATGCTCTTTGGACTCACCAACTCTCCAGCCACATTCCAACGATTCATGAATGAGTCCTTTCATGACATGATCACTGAAGGGTGGCTCATCATCTATGGATGACCTCCTTGTCTTTTCTCCTGATGAAGAAACCCACTGCAAATACAGCAGACATGTTCTCCAATGCATGACTGAACTAGACCTACATCTTAAACTCAAGCAGTGCCGCTTTGCCACCACCAAAGTTGAATACCTCAGAATGATTGTCAAACCAGGCCAACTTGCCATGGACCCCATCAAACTAGATGGAATCGCCAGCTTGCCAACTTCCCAGAAAATCCAAGATGTCAGGTCCTTCCTTGGCTTCACAAACTTCTACCAACGTCTTATCCCTGACTACTCCAATATCGCCTGACACCTTATTGACCTCACCAAGAAAAACCTTCCTTGGAACTGGTTCCCCACATGCCAAACTTCATTTGACACCCTCAAATCCCTCTTCTTGTCAAAACCTGTCCTCCACCTTCCAGACCTCACTGCCCCCTTCACCATCGCGATGGATGCTTCCAAGTATGCCTCCAGCGCCATTCTTCTACAAACCGACTCAAATGGCGAATGGCACCCCTGCTCCAACCTCTTCCAATTGTTCTCTCCAGCAGAATGAAACTATGACATCTATGACAGAGAACTCCTCGCTGTTATCTGCACCCTGAAATCCTGGCGACATTACCTCCATGGATTCCCATTCCCTGTATAGGTCTTTACTGACCATAAGAACCTCACCTACTTCCATTCCCTCTAAATCCTCAATCACTGACAAGCCCAATGGCTTATTGACCTTGCTGACTTTGATCTAAAGATGATCCATGTCCCTGGAAAACTCCTAGTGGGCCCTGACGCCCTCTCCCACTGCCCAGACCTCCTCCCTCACTCTGACGATGAAAATGATGGAGTCACTCTCCTTTCCACATCTCTCTTTGTCAATGTCATTGATATGGCTCTTTCCCATTGCATTGAATCTGCCTCCACCAGTGACCCCCCTCGTCCTCCAAGCTCTCCATCTATGAGTGAGGATATCCCCCTTCCGTTCCACTCCCACCTCTCAGACTGGCAAGTCAAACCTGGTATTCCGACCTACCAAGGTCACATATATGTCCCCAATAATGAACCCCTTCACCACTCCATCCTCCAATGTTGCCACAATCACAAAACTGCAGGCCACCCCAGATACTTGAAAACTCACCAACTCGTCACAGCTGAGTTCTAATGGCCAGGCCTTGCCTTTTACATCCATAAATATGTCAAAGGCTGTGCAACCTGCCAGCAAAACAAAGCTAACACTCACCCCACTGTTCCCCCGCTCACCCCCACTCACTCCTCTACATCCTGCCCCTTCCAACAGGTCTCTTGTGACCCCATCACCAACCTTCCCCCTTCCACTGGCTTTGATTCCCTTTTGGTTGTGGTAGACCATGGGCATACTAAGGGGGAGATTCTTTGTCCCATGAAGAACATCACCACTGAAGGCATAGCTGCACTCTTTTTTTCACAAAGTATACCTCTGCTTTGGCCTCTACGACAAAATCATCTCCGACTGAGGTCCTCAATTTGCATCCTCCTTTGCTTGAGAACTTGGAAAACACCTGAAATACAACCTTTCCCTCTCCACTGCCTACCACCCTTAATCAGATGGAGAAACAGAACGAGTAAACCAAGAGGTTGAAACATACCTCCAGATCTTCTGCAGCAATAACCCTGGATCTTGGGCTGATAACATCTCACATGCAGAATTTGCCCACAATCACCACCCTCACTCCATCACCAACCAATCTCCATTCTATCTCATGATGGGATATGAGCCCCATGCCCTTCCTTTGGTGATCTATAATACAACTATCCCTGCCGTAGAAACCCGCCTAAAAACCCTCTCTGCTGCTCGCAATGAAGCCTTGGCTGCTCACAAAAGGACGGATCCCCAGCAGCATGTTCCCATTAGTCCTATTGCAACCCTTGCTCCTTAAAATGACTATCCACCTTAGGGGATAAGAGGTAGCTCGGTTACTATGCTTGAAACCACAACTCCTTATGTTTGCAATACACTTAAGTAAGGAAACCAATTTGTGTGAACTAAGAGACTTGTGTGAACAACCCAGCAACCTACCATAGCAGCATATGTATCATCAGAGTAGTCTCCAGAAAGCTGCTGACTAATCTCTAGGATATTTTTATCCTACATTTTCTGCCAAATCAAACTCATTTGCACCAGACACATAGTCTGAAGCATTTTCAATTCTGATTTTTCCAATGCTTGTTGAGGGTCAGTAAACAACCCACATTACTGGTACACTAAGTTACTCACCAACTCAATCCTAGTGTTACTGGGACTGTTTCACCCAGGAGATTATATTTTCCTAGCTTCTAGTGTTCTATCTGTGGAGGCAAAAGCAGTTGTCTGGAGACCATTCTATTTAGTGTTCTTTGCTTGTTGCCTAGAAAGAAGTCAGTGTTGTGTTGTTGTCACCTCTGGTGGTGGCATGACCAGGCAAGGGGAGCCATACTGAGGACAGGTGCAGGATGGGTGCATGAGAGTGAGTAGGCCTGATGGTGCAGATGGACAGCATGAGAGTAGGTGAGACATGAGACAGCATGAGGGGTGGGTGGGCCATGGTGCAATGAATGCTTGGATGGGGCTCCAGGCAAACAGGCTGGCAGGTACATTAGTGTAAATAGCTCATGTAGGGTACTAACTTGGTGTCATATCCATGCCCGATCCTCTGATCCTGTCCGCATTCATTCCCAACCCAACCCTGATCCATACCAAGTATCTCCATTAGACTTCGCCTTGGACCTATGTATACCATTCTCCATATTGGACATCCATCCTCACTGCCCCCTTCCTTTCCTATGCTTTATCTCCTTTTAGTTAGTTCACTCTCCACTGTACACTTATGACCCTTCATCATTACTACATTATCCCACATGTCTCTCTTTGCCACCATTCCTCCTCCATATGCCTTCTTCATTCTCTGTCTTTATCCACATGCACTTCGTACCTTTCCATATGCTCCTCCATACTTACATCCAATTCCCAATCTGACTGTCATAGTATATAAGTCCTCTGTACTCTGCCTTTGTATCTCAATTTGTATATCAACAAAGTC
This sequence comes from Boletus patriciae, assembly GCA_038093075.1. NCBI lineage: Eukaryota > Fungi > Basidiomycota > Agaricomycetes > Boletales > Boletaceae > Boletus > Boletus patriciae. The sequence continues at coordinate 7,826 of JBBPRK010000558.1, read as the reverse complement.
TCCCATCCTCTTACTTGAAGTCCCTCTTTATGCCCCTGTTCACCTCCATACCTCTGCACCTCCATCCCTCTACAACGACCTCAGCAAGGGCGTGACACACAAGTCTATGCCAAGTCCTTACTAAGTCCCCCACTCCCGTATCTCCGTCGGACCTCCGGTGCACCTCTGTGACTCACCTCCATCTCCCTACCGCTTTCTCTGTTAGACTTGACACTTGGCTTGTTTCTTTTGACACAGAGGGGTGGGTGGGCACGGCTGAGGGTGTACAAAGGGGGCATGAAGGGTGGGCAGACAGGAAGGTCGCCAGGTGCAGTGGCAGTGTCAGCATCAGCATCATTATCATGGTGGTGGCAGTGGTGGTGTTATGCTTGACCCGGATAGGGGCAAATGTAGACTCAAGTGAATGTAGATTCGCCTTAAGGGTCTTCCTCAAGGGTTTGAGTGTCAAGACGGATGCCGGGGTTTCGAAGGTTCTCAGGAAGCGTCAACTCAATAGGTGTTATGGCTCAGCATGCCTAACATTGTCTAACGGACTTAGTCGTTTCCCTTCTATTCTCTTATCTTATCTAATTAACATATAACAGCCATGCTGTTCTTATGCTTCTCTTTTCGTTTCACACCCATGCCTCATGCACCCCTCATTCTATTCATCTCCGTGCAGTGCATGGTTATGTTCTTCTTTTCTTCTCTTCCATTCTGCCACTGCCACACAGTAGCCTTATGTTATACTGCATTTCCATTCCATGGCTATGCTTGATGCATGCTGCTACCTCATGTTACTAGATACTGGAATATTCTAGAACACTCATTGGTAGATCCGATACAAACATGTACATACAGTAGTAGTAGTATAAAAGGCCACAAGTGCCAGCCAGAGAACTCCAGTCTAGTTCTCTTGGTTTTTTCCCTCTTCAGCCAGAGAGATCACCTCTGCAACCGATCGCTAGTGCTTTCGGTGCACCTCCTTGAGTCTTCGATTCCCTAGAGTGCCAGTTGACGCTGTTGCCTGTTGGGTTGTTTCAATAGGACGATGAAGACTAAGAGAGATCTAAGACAAGGAGTTAATGACCTTGGTATATTTGAGGCAGTATCGAGTGGGTCAAAGTTAGAGAGGGAGTACAGGAAGTATGCTGGTTTATATAGAGAGAGGAAAATGTGCATGGACCAAGTAACACCTGCCCTAATCAAAGGGACACGTCGTCATGGAACGAGAAAGAACATGATGGAAATGATGAGTAAGAGGAACTACGTAATCGGCGTGAGAGAACTGATTGGTGGAGATAGAAGTCCAAGGAGATAACAAGGAATCAATGAGGACAAAAGGAAAAAAGGTAAGTGAGGAAAGAGTTCATTGATAGGAAAGAAGCAATCATAACATTACCCCCCTTTTACATCCGAAACTCCAGAGAAGGATAATGTATTCTCACTCCTGTGTTCACATAGCTCTCTTCTTTTTCCCTGAACTGGCACCGCCTGGTCCATGCACAGTATATCTCCGTTATATAAACTAGCACAACACCTGTACTTCTACTTAACTTTGACCTACTCAATACTCCCTCAAATATACCAAGTTTTAGTTCCTTGTTACCAGATCTCTCTTAGTCCTTGCCCTACTATTGAGTGGCCACTCCTTCAAAACCCTTGAATCTTTGGTCTTCATCTTGATGCCGGAACTCCTAAAGGATGACCCTTAGGACGAACTCTTGTTCAATCAAGTCCACATTTGCCCCCGCCCAGGTCAAGTGTAACAGTGGTGGTGGCATCATTGGGTGTCACCAGTTTGAATTCCATGCCAGTGTCATGGTTGTTGTTGTTGTTGTGCCTGGAGGGTTGTACTGTGAGCTGAAGGTTTGGGTAACAAAAGTGCAGTGGGACTTAGTGAAACTTTCAACCTCACCTCATATTGGTACTCATATACTTTACTAAACCAGGTATTAGTGAACTTCTATGATATAATGGTTGATGTGTTTGGTAGTTACCACTTTTGGATATTGTGAGTTTGATTCCCCAACCTCAATGAATTTTGGGATATTTGTTTCCCTTTATACCAAGTACTTTGACTACTTAAATTACTTGCTGTTACTTATCTACTTGTAATACTTGTCTAACTATTATAAGTGCTGTCAAGTGAGTTAAGTAATGTGAAGATTTACTGATGCTGTCCATCTGCTCATTTTTGTTCCAGACTGCAAGCTTGGTTCTCTCCATTCAGGTTCTCTTTCTTCATTTGGTCACCAATAATCCCTTTGTCCTTAGTGTTTGGGGACATGGTTGAGTTGGGTCAACCTTGGTCTTGGAAAACTTGGAGCCTAAAGGACCAAACCGCCCATCAGTGTTAGGTTCCATGCCTTCATTTGCATATTGGATGACAGCACCAATTCAGAGTGTTGGCACAATGGTCATCTTGGGTGATATGGATGTGATGAGAAAACTATGATGTCATTGATGGCCAGTATGGAGGTGACATTACTGAGGAAGGGCAACCAAGACGAATGGCTGTCAAGGTTCCAGTTGAGTGCATTTAATTTTGATATGAGTTTGGACCTGAACTGGATCATCTAGATGCTGAGGTACTCCTTTTGATGCAATCACTTGTTACTATCTGACAAAACTGGTACTCTTACCACCACAAGCTCACTATCGACAAAGCTACCTTCCTTACTTACAGTCCCCTCTCTGCTGACAATATCATTGCTTCTTGATGCCTGTGGTTCTTGTACTGAAAACCAAGATTTGATCAATATTGCTGTCATCAATGGTTTTAGTAATACTTCTCATGCCTATGCTGGTATCAGAGTCTTGGACTTTAAGCCAGTCAGCCCTGTCAACAAGCATATGGAAATCACTTACCTCAAGGAGTCATCCAGCAAGCTTAAGCATGTGACTAAAGGCATGGCAAGTGTCATCATCAAGCTTTGCACTCACAACAAGACTGATAAAGTTGAGGGCAAGCTATGTAGGTCCAGAGGGGAGAAATGGAGATGAGTACTGGGGTGGACTGGAGGTCTGATAGCAGATATGAAGAGGGGGCTTAGCAAGGACTTTGGTGTAGGACTTATGTGTCATACCCTTGTCAGGGTCAATGTCCTTAATTTATGAGGACGGAGACAGAGACAGGAAGCAGAGGAAGACAGAGGTTAGGAAGAGAGAACAGTGGTTCAAAGGGAGACTTCAAGATGAGGATAGGAGATTTAGTTGATATACAAACTGAGGTGTAAGGATGGAGTGCAGGTTACTTAAATACTATGAGGTCAGATCGAAGATTGGATGGAGGAATGGAGGAGCATATGGAAAGATATGAAGAATGATATGGAAAGGAATGGAGAATGGAGGTATCATATGGGTACAGAATGGAGACTGAAGGAGAGCATGTGGAATAATAGAGATGTGATGTAAGGCATAGCAATAGAATGAAGGGTGGTACTAGTGTAAATGGAGTTAAAGTCTAATTAAGATTTAAGACAGTGAAGCAGAGGTCTGGTATGGAGAACAGTATAAGTCTGAAGCAAAGTCTAATGGTGAGACTTGGTTTGGATTGGGGTTGTATTGGGAATGAAGGCAGACTGGACTGGAGGTTTGGGCATGGATATGACAGTGCCCTCCCATTAGGGCTGAGCCCTTGAGGCCAAGATAGGGGTGATGGGGTGAACTTGCCTAAATTGGGGATATGGACTTGTGGATGGTACCATTGGCGAAGCAAGCAGAGTTCATCAGATGAGTGTTCTCGATCACCAACTTTGAAGTCTGGGATAGGACTGCATTTTGCATCTGCTGGTCCTTGGTAGCATTTTTGGGCTTCCAACATCTCCAATTGAAGGAAGGCATGACATTTGTCCAAGTCTGGGACATAGGACTGGGTGAAGGAGGAGGTGAGGTTGCAATCAGAGTAGACAGTGAAGTCAGGGTAATAGCCCTTATTGGCGAAGAAAGGGGATACACCAGTGGTAGTACTAGGCACATTGTTGTAGGAGAATTCTGCAAGAGGAAGGAGTTCTGACCAATTGTCTTGTTGGTAGTTGCAGTAAATCCAAAGGTATTGCTTCAGTGTCTGATTGGCATGCTTGGTTTGACCATTCCCCTTGGAGTTGTAACCAGAGGTGAAATGCAAGCACATGTCCAGAGCCTTACCTAGAAATTGGAAGAAGTGGGATATGAGCTTGGAGCCCCGATTGGACATGACATGAGTTGGGACTCTGTGCTTGGAGAAGACATAGAGGGGGAACAATTTCACTAACTCAGTGGAGGTGATGGTGTCATAAGTCAGAATGAAGAGTGCCTGCTTAGACAATCTGTTGACCATTACGAGGATGGAAGTGAAGCCTTCTGAAGAAGGAAGCTGTTCAATGCAGTCCATGAATATGAAGTTCCATGGTTTCTCCAGTATGGAGAGCTGTTTCAGGAGTCCAAACAGACAATATTGGGGTGTCTTGGAATGGGTGCAGGACATGCAAGAACCGACGTAGTTCTTGAAAAAGGTACAGATGCCTGGCCAGGTATATTTCCGACAGATGAGTTCCAAGGTTTAGTTCTGCCCAAAGTGGCCAGCTGTAGGGTGATCATGGAAGGTTTGGAGAATGTGGAGATGGAGATTGTCAGCTTCAGGGACGAAGATATGGTTGTCCCATAGCAGGAATTCTTTAGGATTGGTTGTCCAATGTGGGCCACTGAGTGATTCTGAGGAAAGGAGGGGGGATGTGACAGGATCATTGGGTAGGAAGAAAAGGATATTGGACTGGAGTTGCTCGATGTTTATGAGGATGGAGGCCCAAAGCATCAGAGCTTCTAGGTACATTGCCTGAAAGGACACAGTGAGCTGCTTGTTAGTGAATATGGGCCTGTAGTTGTCTGGGTTAACATGAGTGTAGTCCTTATCCCCCTCTTTTGGGCAGATGTCCCAATGTCTAGTTAGCACATTGGGTTTCACTCCAAGTTTTCCAGGATGGTATCAGACCACAAGATTGAACTGGCAGAGGAATTCTGACCATTGGGCTTGGCAATGCATCAGGAGCTTAGTGGTGGAGAAGTATTCCAGGTTTTTGTGGTCCATGGCAACATCTATGAGAGGAGCAGAGCCTTCCAAGTAATGACAACAGCTGGTGAATGCCTCAAAGATTACTAGGAGCTCCTTATCATGAGTATTGTAGTTCAACTCCACTCCAGTGAGGGTGCAGGAGTGAAACATGATGGGGTGGATCTCATTGTTGAAGCAAGTGATGGAGAGGATGATGGCAATGGCATAGTTAGAGGCATTGGTCTCTACAGTGATAGGAGCATCAGGGGTCCAGTGTGGAGGTGAACATGTCCTTCAGGGGGAGAAAGGACTTCCAACAATTGTTGAAGAAGTTCCAGGGAACTCCTTTATGGGTGAGGTGGATGAGAGGAACCACAATGTCTAAGTAGCCCTGGATGAACCTGCGGTAGAAGTTGGTGAAGCCAAGGAAGGATTGAATGTCCTTGACTTTCCACAGCTCAAGGCAATCAAGAACTGTCTGGATTTTGTTACAGGCCATAGAAAGCCTGGATGGGGAGAGAATGTATCCAAGGTATTCAACAGTCTCCAAATGCCATTTGCATTGCTCTGGCTTGAGATAAAGTCCATTGGCAAAGAGGTGTCAAAGGATATCTTGGACATGCTTGTGATGAGTGGTGAGGTCAGAGGAGTAGATGAGTATGTCATCAAGGTAGACCACAACCCACATGTCCAGTATATCTGCAAAGATGTTATTGATGAAATGCTGGAATCCGTCAGGGGTGTTAGTGAGACCAAAGGGCATCACCAACCACTTGAAGAAGCCATAGCAGTTGGGGAAGGAGGTCTTCCATTCATCTCTATCAGCAATGCAGACCAAATGATAAGCATGCTGGAGATTGAGTTTGGTGTAGATCTTAGCTCCATTTGGGGCTTCAAGCAGGTTGGAGATGGCAGCAGCCCAAGTGAACATGGAGCTGAGGAAAACAGAGAACAGGACATCCTCTAGTTTGCATGCACACTGAAAAGCTGCAGCATTGACAAAGGAGATTGGTGGGCACAGGAGTCCCAGTGCTTTGGGTAAATCCAAGGGTGGTGTCTCCAGAGGATGGCTGGCTAGGCCAGGATGAGCCTGAGGAAGAGAGTTGGAAGATGGAGGAGGAGGGACAGAGTTTAACTCTGGAGACTTGGATAGTGACATTTGGGTTAGCCTTCCTATTGCAGAAGGTTGGAAAGTAATGCTGCTCATAGCCCAGTCAATCAATGGATTGCAGCAGGTGAGTCAGCAGTGTCCTAAAATGACCATGTATGAGGAATCCAACAAGGTAATGTAAAATATTTTGGAGGTGGTTTCACCTGAACAAAGGCAAGGTGAAGGTCTACAGCAGAAGAGATAGAAAAGGAAGAGGAGCTGTCAAAGAGACGGAGAAGAATCGGAGGAAGAGAGTACATAGGTATTTTATGTTTTTTTGATAAAGAAAGAGTCTATGAAACAATAAGTAGAACTGGAATTGAGAAGACAAGAGACATTAGAGATATTAAGAAATGGAAGAGAAACAGATGGATCAAGGGAATGAAGGTCAGAGAGAGTGGACACATTGAGACACAGCTCCGTTAGAGCATGGTTGGGCTCAATACGACTCCCAGGCTGTGTGTCATGGGAGTTGCAGTCTATTTTTTTGCTTCTGAGGAAGTGGAGCCTAATGTCAAGACTGTCAGCATAGCCATAGCAGCCCGACCCTTTGTAGCCCTTGAGGTGGACTTTGAGCACTCCTTCGCAGAGTAACTTGCAAGCCTGCAGAACAAACACAGCCCTTGCTTGAGGTGTTGCCGGCATTCCTCTGGGAGGAGTTTGCCATCTTTGCCCAGCTTGGATGAAATGGAATCAGGAGTAGAAGAGGAGTTACCCTTCTCATTGTTGTTGTTGCCTCTGTTGCCGGAGGAACTGGAGGTTGACACAGAGGATGAAGAACCCTTGGACTTTTCATCCTTGGGTTTGCTACATGAGGATGAGGAGTTATTAGTGTTGGGACCAGATGATTTGGAAAGGAATTCTGATTCCCTGAATTCAAACCAAAGGCCTTAGAAGTGCATGAAATTTCTTCCTTGCATTCCAAGTATCTGTGGTCGATCTTCTGGGAAAGAGCATGGAGATCCATGATACTATTGGGCTTGCCTTGACGAGAGATCTCATCTTTAATCCAATCGGGAAGTCTGTTGTAGAAGCTCCTATGAAGAGCTCCATGACCCCAGTCTCGGACTTGGCTTGCCAAGCAGTTCCATTCTACAATGTATTCAGTGATCCTTTAGCCATTGCACATTTGCAGTCGCTTGAGTTGAGCTTCTGTGTCAGCCACAGGGTCGTGGAGACCGAACTTAGTTTGAAGTTCATAAAGAAAGTAATCCCAATGATCCATCCATAGGGGTCGGAGGGCTGGAGGTAGATCTCTGAGCAAGTCAGGCTTGAAGTACTTAAGTGCAATACCCTTTAGATAGGATTGGGTGAATATTACCTTGGCCCTTTCCTTTCATAAGGACTTCAGGTTTGCTTGGAAATTGAGTGTGCTTTGAATGATGAAAGAACAGAGTTTCTTGGGATTGGACCCATTGAATGGGTCTGGCTCCCACACCTTGGTCTTTGGACCATCAGTGTTCCATTTCCGTCAAAGTGCTTCTCTCATTAGGCCCCTAATAGCATCAGCAAGCTGTGCAAAGGGCTCAAAAGCAAGTGGAATGTTATTGAGATCATCATCAGGGTTGTTATCCCAAGTGTTCTGCTCAGTATTGGATGTACAGTATTTCCAGAGGAGTCATCGGAAGAATCATCAGGATCATCACTATTATCATTGTCACTGAA
>JBBPRK010000557.1:0-20885 GCA_038093075.1 Boletus patriciae | reverse complement strand
ATCAACTGAAAAATATGTTCAGTGAGTCACTGAAATTAATGGGACACTCTTTCAGTGGAAAAATCCAATGAATTCAGGGATTCACTGGATTTTCCACTGAAATTGAGTGGATTCAGTATCCACAGTGTGATCGTGTTTCCCAGACGGTCGCATCGTCTAATTATCTCTACTCCACTCGTTCCTTCAACCCGGTCGAAAACGAAGCTGTCAGCGACTTTTTCTTCTTCCATCAACAGAGTTTCAGTTGGTCAATTGCCCGAGTTGATTCGTCGACCCGGGATCACCAACTGGTCGCCGACCGTCGGTCGGCCGATCGACACGTCCCACCCTCCTGGGAAGCCTGTATGGAGGCCGTCCTCCAAGACAAGCGCGTCGAGTCAAAAATGCTCGACGCACTGCGCAAAGTAACGCTGGTGCGTGCATGACACCCCCCCGATCGCATTAGTATGTCGAGCGTGATGCGTTTTCACGACCCAGCATACGCATCTACCCGCATCTCCAAGACACGGGCGGGTTTTTCGTCGTAGTTTTGGAGGGCAAGGAGAGTCACAGACTATCGAAGAGAAAACAGGCAGGGTAAGGCGTTGCCAATCTGCGTTGTCTTGCGTGTACTGAGGGATCACAAAGATACGCATGGCCGACGAGGCCGACGTGACCGCTCCAGAGAGCAAAAAACTCAAAAAGGAGACCAACGCCTCTTCAAACAAACCCGGAGAACAGCCGAGTGCGAGCACGTCGTCTGCCGAGCTTGCCACCGCCATCGAAGACGACGCCACCATCGTGGGGAACGAACTTCCCACCAAACCGAGAGTCGCCGACCCCTCCTTCAAAGAAATGGCCTACACACTGTCATCCCCCGACGACCCCGCGCTCGCGGCCTGCATGTGTAAATACCCATGCCCCCCTCACTCAACGCACGTTAACGAATAGAACCCCTGCCACTCACAGCCAACAGCTCCACCTCCCCTTCGACCTCCCCACCTCCAACGTCCTCCGCAACCCAAGGCGCAGGCGAGGCCGTCTGCTCCCTCTACCTCGTCAACGACCGTGTCAGATCCGTCCTCGCGCACAACGACTACACACTCGCATGCGTCTCATGACAGCCGGTACCAAGGTCGTCATCAAGCAGGAACGCCCGCTGGGGGATGAACGCCCAGTTCCGCCTCCTGGGCAAAGGTCTGCCTGTGGTGTTGCCGAACTTGGACCCAGAGAGGATTATGACGCCGAGCGTCGGGGTGCTGAGGGTGGTATTGCAGACGTATTATCCGTTATGTGCGTCTTTTGGTGAGCCATTTTGGTCGGCGATCGAGGCGAGAGGCGAGCGATACTAATATCAAAATGTCATGAAAGTTGACACGCCTTTGAGCTGCGAGTCACCCTGCGCCCATGCGACTCAGGATGGGATCAGACACGGGGATCCCTTGAGCTCGGGTGTCCGTACGGAAGCTGACACCGCGCTAGTAGCCCTTCTCGGGGAGTATACAGCAAATACGTCGCTACCCCTGAAAGTCGCCTCCATCGTTGGCCTTGGGTTGGCGTACGCCGGTTCGCACCGTGAAGACCTACTCGCACTTCTCCTACCTGCGGTAGCGGATGAATCTACTTCCACCGAGATTGCCGCGCTGGCCGCTCTTTCCCTTGGCTTCGTGTTCGTTGGGAGCGGAAATGGTGAAATTACTAGCACTATTCTTCAAACCCTGAGGCAAGTGACAAAAAATCGAAATCGCGTGGAGACAAGTGGGGACGGTTCTTGGCTCTAGGGCTTGCCCTTCTTGTGAATATGTTTGGTATTGCCCTTTCTTGGATGCCATGGTGACCCAATACCATTAGGACTTCAGGATGCGCCGGATGCGGCGCTCAAAACCCTCAAAGTTATTGGGCACCCGAACTCGAGACAAGCCCGAATTCTTGTGGAGGTCTGCTTGTTTGCGACTACGGGAAAGGTTTTACGAATATGCGACGAACACTTAGGAGCTGCGAAGGAGAGAGAAGAGGCAGCAAAGAACGAGAAGGAAGAAAAGAAGGATGACGATACCTCATTGTCATTCGCCCTGCTTGGCATCTCTGTAATTGCAATGGGTAGGGAGATTGGTTCAGAATGTCAATGCGACAGTTCAGCCATCCGGTGAGTCTGAGCAATTTACTGTGTATAACCTGCTTGCAAGCGACGACAGATGCTCTCCCATCATCCGTAAATGCGTTCCTCTCACTCTCGCGCTGATCAGCACACCAGATCCCCAACTCCCCGCGCTCGACACGCTCTCCAAAGGCACGATAACCACCTCCAAGTCGCACTCAATGCCATCTTTGCAATAGGTCGGGAACCAACAACGCTCGTCTTTCTCAAATGCTCCGGCAAATCGCTGGGTGCTACTACAAGGAGCCCGATTGCTTGTTGACCGTGCGCATCGCACAAGGTTTGGTACACATGGGCAAGGGTACAATAGCGTTTAATCCCTCCTTCTCTCACCGTAACATCATGACTCGGCCGGCTGTCACCGGCTTGTTGGCAACAATCACAGCGTTTACGGACGCCAAAGCTTGTGAGTGGTACATGTTGCATCTCCGACGACATCAAACTCAAATTGGAAATGCACGATAGCCGTGCTGGACAGGCCCATCACTGGATGTTGTACTACCTTGTCTCCGCCATGGACCCGCGGTTCTTGATCACCCTCAACGAAGATCTCGAAAACGTTCCTGTTACGGTTCGCGTGGGCCAGGTCAGCCGACTGCTGTTCTCGAATCGGACTCGCGTGGTACTCATGACATCGACGAGGCCGTTGACGCGGTCGATCAAGCTGGGAAACCTCGCACGATCCCTAGTTTCCAGACACACCAGACGCCAGTGCGTCTGGGCACGACAGAGAGAACGGAGCTGGCGACGGGAGAGTATGGCCCATGTCCTCGAAGGATTCGACATCCTGCGAAAGAACTTGAATCCTGGGTGCGAGGAGGACGCAATGTGCGATTTTGGGGCACATGTACTTGGAGTAATAGATTCACTCTGGTCCGCCTTCTCTCTCGCCTCGAGCGTAACTATTCGTCGATTGTGGCTGCCAGCTTCCTGGAGTGTAAGCAATCCGCTGCGGATGGGACTCCTTGATTTGACCCCTTACACCGTCGTAACTGTCCGCAAGCGCGAGGGTCTGGTGTGCTCCGTATATGATTGCGCCTCACACGATCAACGCGATGGATTTAATAACAGCCACACAGCAAGTACGAGCAATGCAAAGCGAGAAGGCGAACAAGGATATGCTAGAACTAGGCACCGAGGTGGACATAAAGAATCCGTTGATCGAACGGTATATCCACATATTTCATCGTCTCGTTCAGCGCAAACGCCGCGCGGGTATGATCCAGACGACCAGACTCGTCCACCATGTGCTTATAAAAAGTAGGGGTGATCTTCTTCGTCGCACCATCGTCCACCGCCCACATCGTTCCAATCACAGAACGGAAACCTGCGAACTGCATTGCCGACGCGAGATGGATCACTTCGTCCGGACTCTCTTCATCTCCCACAGTCGTGTGACACGCAGAAAGATATGCAAATTCGGGGTTCTTGAAATCGCATCCGATGATGCGTTGGATCGTAAATTGCCCGTCGTGTAGAGCGAACGCGGACTCAAACGGGTGTTGCGGATCTGGGAGACCGTGACAAGCAAGGTGAACCCATTCGTTCTTGCCAAGCTCTTCAACAACCCTAGAAATACGGGATTCCTCTCCATCTATATGCGTGAATGTGGCGAAACCGTCGACGCGCTGACGAATATTGTCCAGTTCTGCGCCTACGGAAAGGAGTTCGCTCTCTCCAGCAGCTTTGGCTTGACCGACGGCAATGAAACGTTTCTGGGCAGTTGTAGAAATCGATGAATCGCGCCGTCCGGCACGAATGAGGGCCGTAAGGGTTGGGGTGTAAGACGAAATGTAGAGATCAGGGAGATTCTGTTGGCCCTTCCTATACGGACCAGCAGCGTGCAAGGGAAGCACAGAGAATTCGGCGGTGGGACACCACCAGATACGTGATTGAGATGGATGCATCGCCTGGAGGCAGTCAACAATGGGCGAAACGATCTGATCCCAAAGTTCACGTAAGAAGAAGGCGAGCTCTTTCGTCGCATCGGCCCTCTTTGCAAGCATAGTCAAGGCACGGAGTTCCTTTGACAGTTCTCGAACGTCTTTCTGTGTCATCTGCAATGGAACATGGACGGGATCTCGATCGAGGAAGACGATGAGGGCGTCACAGCTATACTTGCTCGCATTGACGATGATAATGGGTCCCCCAATGGCTGCGCGTTGGAGGTCGGGGAAGAGCGAGGGAAGAAGGAAACGGGAAAGACCAGGGAGGCTGCGAATATTGGTCACGACTGTGTCCAGTTTCAGGTTGAGACTGCACAACCGTTCATGCTGGTCTGCACCAGGTGAATTGAGGGCATTGCGAATGAGCAAGGCCAGCCGCGTAAATTCGTCTGCCAACGTCTGTCCTGCCGGGCTAGATGCTACATCATCCAGCGGGGAATGGAGTCGGATGAGCTGACTCCAAAAGACACCCCGGCCTTGTTCGAGAAGCTCGACTGCATGTGCAGGAGCACAATTGCGAAGACACGCCGAGAATGCGTCTACTGCGAGGGAGGAAGTGACGGTTTTAAGGATGACAAGATGTTGGGGCAATGACGGCAGAGCAGCCAGATGTTGAATAAGCAGTCGAAGGGATGTTTCGTATGCGAGGAGTGTCGTGGGATGCTGGAAATCCTCCGCCACACTGATCCACGCCCTAGCAGCAGAAAGATCATTGGAAGACACAATTTGGGATACATGGACGAGTTGAGCGTGGAGATTGAACAACTCGTCCTTATCGTGTAACTGCTTCGACCGTGTGAACCGATTACAGAGGTGGCGTGCAAGGCTGTACAGCGAGTATGACCGACCAGTGTGTCCTTGTGGGCGAAGGTCGAGTGCTTCTCGGCCAAGAACAATGGCCTCGTCGAGGTCCTGCACTGCCATCGCCCCGACCTGGTCATACCGAGTGGACAGATCGTTTGCAAGGTTGATCAAAGTCATTGACCGATCAGGGTGTCCCTGCGGGCGAAGGGCGAGTGCTTCGCGGCCGAGGACAATGGCCTCATCGAGGTCCTGCACTGCCCCGAGCTCGTTGAACCGAGTGGAGAGATGAAGTGCAAGGTTGTGCAAAGACAGTGACCGATGAGGGTGTCCTTGCGGGAGAAGGTCGAGTGCTTCGCGGTTGAGGACAATGACCTCATCGAGGTGCTGCACTGTCATTACCCCGAGCTGGTCGTACCAAGCGACGAGATGATGTGCAAGGTTGATCAAAGACATTGACCGATGAGGGTGTCCTTGCGGGCGAAGGGCGAGTGCTTCGCGGTCGAGGACAATGGCCTCATCGAGGTCCTGCACTGCCCGGAGCTGGTTGTACCGAATGGAGAGATCTTTTGCAAGGTTACTCAAAGACATTGACCGATGAGGGTGTCCTTGTGGGTGAAGGGTGAGTGCTTCGCGGCTGAGGACAATGGCCTCATCGAGGTCCTGCACTGCCCCGCGCTGGTTGTATCGAGCGGATAGACAAACTGCAAGGTTGTTCAGGGGCAGTGGTCGGTGGGGGTGTCCTTGCGGGAGAAGGGGGAGTGCTTCACGGTCGAGGACAATGGCCTCATCGAGGTCATGCACTGCCCCGAGCTGGTTATATCGAGTGAAGAGATCTTTTGCAAGGTGGACCAAAGACAGCGACCGATGAGGGTGTCCTTGCGGGAGAAGGCCAAGCACCTCTCGGTCGAGGAAAATGGCCTCAGCGAGGTCCTGCGCTGCCCCGAGCTGGTTATACCGAGTGGACAGATCGTTTGTAAGGTTGATCAAAGACATTGACCGATCAGGGTGTCCTTGCGGGCGAAGGTCGAGCGCTTCGCGGTCGAGGACAATGGCCTCAGTGAGGTCCTGCACTGCCCCGAGCTGGTTGAAGCGAGTGGAGAGATGAACTGCAAGGTTGTTCAAAGACAATGACCGATCAGGGTGTCCTTGTGGGCGAAGGCCGAGTGCTTCGCGTTCGAGGACAATGGCCTCATCGAGGTCTTGCACTGCCCCAAGCTGGGTGAAGCGAGTGGAGAGATGACGTGCAAGGTTGTGCAAAGACGATGACCGATCAGGGTGCCCTTGCGGGCGAAGAGCGAGCGCTTCCCGACCGAGCACAATGACCTCATCGAGGTCCTGTACTGCCCTGAGCTGGTCGTAACGAGTGGAGAGACCTTCTGCAAGGTTGATCAAAGACATTGACCGATCAGGATGTCCTTGCGGGCGAAGAGCGAGCGCTTCCCGACCGAGGGCAATGGCCTCATCGAGGTCCTGCACTGCCCGGAGATGGTTGTACCGAGTGGAGAGATGTTTTGCAAGGTTACTCAAAGACATTGACCGATGAGGGTGTCCTTGCGGGCGAAGAGCGAGCGCTTCGCGGTCGAGGACAATGGCCTCATCGAGGTCCTGCACTGCCCCGAACTGGTTGTACCTAGTGAAGAGATAAAGTGCAAAGTTGTGCAAAGACATTGACCGACGAGGGTGTCCTTGCGGGCGAAGAGCGAGCGCTTCCCGACCGAGGACAATGGCCTCATCGAGGTCCTGCACTGCCCGGAGATGGTTGTACCGAGTGGAGAGATAACTTGCAAGGTTGTTCAAGGACACTGACCGATCAGGGTGCCCCTGCGGGCGAAGAGTGAGCGCTTCGCGGTCGAGGACAATGGCCTCATTGAGGCCCTGCACTGCCCCGAGCTGGTGGTACCGAGTGGAGAGACCTCTTGCAAGGTTGCTCAAAGACATTGACCGATCAAGGTGTCCTTGCGGGCGAAGAGCGAGTGCTTCGCGGTCGAGGACAATGGCCTCTTCGAGGTCATGCACTGCCCCGAGCTGGTGGTACCGAGTGGAGAGATGAAGTGCAAGGTTGTTCAAGGACATTGACCGATGAGGGTGTCCTTTCGGGCGAAGAGTGAGCGCTTCGCGATCGAGGACAATCGCCTCATCGAGGTCCTGCACTGCCCCGAGCTGGTTGTACCGAGTGGAGAGATGAAGTGCAAGGTTGTTCAAAGACGATGACCGATGAGGGTGTCCTTGCGGGCGAAGAGCGAGCGCTTCGCGGGCGAGGACAATGGCTTCATCGAGGTCCTGCACTGCCCCGAGCTGGTTGTACCGAGTGGAGAGATGACTTGCAAGGTTGTTCAAAGACGATGACCGATCAGAGTGTCCTTGCGGGCAAAGGTCAAGTGCTTCTCGGTCGAGGGCAATGGCTTCCTCGACGTCCCTCATTGCTCCAAGCTGGGCATGACGATTATTGAGATGAATTGCGAGACAGGTCAAAGAAACAGTTCGCTTTGGGTGGCCAGATGGGCAAAGATCAAGTGCTTCACGATCAAGGGCGATCGCCTCGTCGATGCAACTGGTTCCCCCTCCTTGTTGAAACCTGGCGGCGAGAGATTCTGCCCGTAAATGTAATTGTTCAACTGGGAGGTGCATCATTTCACTGCTCTGCACTTCGACAAAAAAATACAAGTACCTTCAGAAACCATCCTGGCTCACCGAACTTGATTCGACACGGTGGTTTGCGAAAACACTCGCGTGTTGTGTGCGCGGACGGCTCTGCCAGGACTGAAAAAGGCAATGACACCGAGTGAGCAATTCTGAGACTCGTCGCAAGGCTATTTGCATCCCCACAACGACTCAACTACTCTCCGCCCCGTTGAAATCGTCGTCTCTTCCTCGTTCGTCCATTCGGTTACTACCCGCGCCTATCACTCCAGATGTGGGAAGCGAGATGATGTCTTGACGAGGCTTTCAGCTTTTACTTTGCGCAACACTTAGATCACGATCCTTGTCTTCGGGGATACACAGCCCCAAGTTCGATTCTCATCACCTCTTCAGACTATCAAAAACACCCTCCAGGATGCCACAGTGAGCGTACCCATACGGCTATTTGGAATTTGGGTACACCTTATAGTCGTGGTACATCATGAATCAAACGGCACCGCTTGAGAGGTGGATGATGCAGCCTTCTCCGTGCTAGTGGACGTGGATCGGGAGCCTTGGACGATGTGCATGGTGATACTCTTCGTCCATTGGGAGAGGACACCTTCGTATCGGCCCCCAATTCCCGAAAATCATGGTACGAGATGCATTTCAGAGGAATGTCCTCCACACTGTCATCCCCCGGACGACCCCGCGCTCGCGACCTGCACGTAGGCACCCATCCCCCCGGGGCCCTCACTTGCATACCGCACGCTAACGAAAACCCCTGCCACCCACAGTCTGCCACAGACAACAGCTCCATCTCGCCCCCGACCTCCAGACCTCGTCCGCTCCTTCTACTTCGTCAACGACCACGTCAAGGCCATCCTCGCGCATAATGACCACGCCCGCATGGATCTCGTGACGGCCTGCACCGAGGTCATCAGTAGGTAGGCCGCCGGCCGCGGACGGTCGGGGTGCTGAGGTGGTGTTACAGAGGTATTACTCGTTGTGTGCGTCTTTTGGGGAGCCGTCTCGGACGGCGATCCGGGCGAGAGGTGAGCGATACTCGTGCCAAGGAGACGATGGTGTTCTGTGTGGGCAGAGCGCTGAACGTCCCCCCCCTCCCCCAGGTTCCGGAAGTCACGTCCTGCGCTTTCCAGTCTCGCAGTTCGTCTATGATACGACGTCAGCCCGATCGTGATCATCTACGTCAGTTCCTTGATGCGAACTCACAACCCCACGCTAGTCTAGCGCGCGATCTCGTCTTACCGCTCTGGAAATCCGACGGTTCCGTCACTCATCACTGACAAGAAGGCAAACGCGAAGCTGGCAAGAAGAAAAGGCTTGAAGCCTCCACGTCGGTAGTGACTCAAACCGTGCCCACTGATGACAAGGATGGAGATGCTGACGGTGACGATGACGATGACGGTGGCATGAAGAATAGTAGATGGATGTGTATTAGATAGCGACTATGGATGCAGCAAATAGGGTCCAAAACACGAAAGCGAGATACCGGATGCAACGATGAACAGCGACAACGTTGAGGACGGCTAACTGGAACTATGCTCGAGACTGAGCTACGCTGCTGGTGGATGGCTGCAACACGACATGCTCTGGCTACTCCAACTCCGCTCCGACGCACCCATCACCACTCGCTCTCACTCGACCCTCTGCTAGGCCCCTACTCCAACGTTCACAACGAAGATGTCATCGACTGTACCCAGGCATTGCCCTCTATGCGTGGTCGGAACGCCTCGACACATCGACGTAGTTCCTCGAGTTGCGTGTCTGCGGAGAGATCGTCGTCCATGACAACGTCTTCACCATCCGCGCCCGAGGTCGACTCTGCCCACGTTCGGAGAAGCTCTCCGACGACCTGGATGCCTTCCTCCATCACTTCGTCCGAGTGCTGGGGCTCGGGATGTTGTCCCACGGTAAAGTCCTCGAGCTCGTCCGCCTTGCGCTTCGCCAGCTGCAACGCGAATGTAAGAGACATTCCATAAATCGAAGCGAGAAACTTACCCTGACGACGTTGTCAGGAAAGTTTACCAGCTGAGCGACGTGGATACCGAAGCTCTGGTCCGACACGCCTACCATCACATCCGGGGTCAGCAGGTATGCAAGCGTGGCAACGGGCAGGACGAGTGCGTACCAGGCTCGACCTTGTACAAGAGTGTGATATCCCGTTCCTGCGATCCTTCCCCTTGTCCGACGTGTGCGACGACATGGAGATTCTTCACATGGCGAATCTCTTGGTCGAGCGCCGTGAGCTCGTGAAAGTGTGTTGCGATGTGTCTATCAAGCAATGGGGATCGGCGCGTCGTAGAGTTGAAATAGAAAGCAGGTACTCTGAGATTGCCCATGCGAGCCCGAAACCATCGTACGTCGAAGTCCCTTTGATTCATGGTCAGCGCGCGAGACAACCCGCCAGACGCGCAGCATCCTCACCTCTTCCGAGTTCATCGATGATAATCAACGAGTCCATTGACGCGGACTGCAGCAAGTCAATACCCGATCACAAGCGAACGAACAAAACGGCGCACCCTAAGAATGGACGCGGTCTCGAGCATCTCAGCCATAAACATTGACACCCCTCTGAGCTGCGAGTCACCCGCGCCAACACGGCACAGGATAGAATCAAATATGGGGAGACTAGCCGAAGAACAAGGGACGAAACACCCAGTATGGGCCATAAGAGCTATCACCCCCGGGCCGACCTAGAAACCACTTAGTTTGGTTCATTGTCTCGAAAGAATTGTCATCACCTGTCGGATGTACGTGCTCTTTCCACCCATATTAGGTCCCGCTACAATGGCGATTGCGACAATCAGAAGCGCTTCTAAATAAAGGAAAGAACCATACTGGTGATCTGGAATTCGCCCTCCCCTTACCCTTTCAACGTCATTAGCGATGAAGCTAATTTCATCTTGAACTTCTAGACAAGGATGTCGTGCATCTTTCAACACCAGGCTACTCTCACCTTGATGTCGCGGTCCGTGTCAGCAGCTATCAGACAAAGGAATGATCGGTAGCTTACCCTTCTCAGAGACGTTGGGCTTGACATACGGTTCTGGGGCATTCATCGAGACATGTACAAAGCTACGAGCATGGAAAGGTTACGGTAGATCCCAAGAGAGTACCGGGAACGAACCTAACGATGACACCTAGGTGCGCCAGGACAGTTTCTCCAGAACCGGGGTATATGTCGCTATGTGATCTGTTGGTCACACCGCCATTTGTATGGCGAGATACCCACAGGCGGTGTTCACAACCTCTTTCACAAGCCCTGACTGAATACGCTGATACCCTTCACCTGTCTCCTGATAGTCTGTTGCGAGACTCTTCAATGTCTTGGTCGTAAAGTAGACTCCAGATTTGATAGTTCCGAGTTCGATGTATTTCTTGCTTTTCGCAATGGCTTTTGCATCCTAGCTCGCCAGGCGAGAAAGTACAGGATCAGCGCCATCGATGAACAGCGTCGGATAACATACATTCTTGGTGAACCTGAAGCAATATCCATAAGTCGCAGAATTTTCCAAGTGCAGTTTCTTGTCAATGTCGAGTCCGAGATCTTTGGCGACGGCGCGGTGCTCGGCGTCCAGACCGTTCCTTGCCTGGTGGATGTTACCGATCAATTAATAAGTTACATGTGAGCACCGAACCCACCTCCATGAGTTTAGGGACCAGCCTTTGCAAGCCCTCGTCGTAATCTGGCTTGATGGTGTGCGTATGTGTGTCGAGTGAAGTAAGATCGAGTGTGGTCTCCACCATGTCAGAGTATTTCGAGAGGCTGTCAGAGTGTGTCTGTTGAAATCAGCATATGCATCCGACTGCGAAATGGAGAGACATGCACTAGGTATACCCCTTCCACAAGTTTCTCGTGTGCCTCGTGTTCATACTGGATGCCTTCGAGGGTTTCAAGGAGACCTGGCATCTATTTGCAATCGTCGTTCGGTAAAAGAACTAACGCGCTATCATGAGCTTCACCTTCAATACCACCCGATACACGCGGGCAACATCCTCGAAGGAAGCAGCACCTTTCTTGAACCATTTACTAAGCCGGGAGATCAGGCATTGGTTTGAGGTAGTCCTCCTGCGCGAGTTCAGCGTGTGTGAGTGAAACGAGCCATGTTCGTTACCTGTAGGGCGCGTCTTGTTGAACAATCATCTACAAAGGTTTCCACCAGATCCTGTCACTTCCCTGTGGATAAACGCTTGAAATCGAGCAAAATCGCTGGCTGCTCAGACTCACTTATCTCGTGCAAGTTGACAAAGGGCTGTTTCAACCAAGTTGCGAGTAGTCTTGTTCCCTGCGCGGTCTTGCATTTATTCAAAATGCCCATCAGTGTGGACGACTTGTTGAGAGTACCCTGTGGATGACTCGACGAGGATACACTGGTCGTTGGAACTGACCCCTCCTTCGAAATTGACTAATGCGAGTGCCCTCACGCAACTGACGTCGAGACGCAGTATGGCATATATTGAGCGAGATCGTGGGGTTTGAGTTTGTATGCGCCGCGATTTGCAGGATCTGCAAGAAGAGAAAGGTAGATGACCAGCGCAGCAAGAGCCCCTGGCGCGGGGACGGCTGTTGTCGAATGGTAAGATCAAAAGGCGATGCGCAGGAGGAGGGCGCACCGGTGGTGCTTGAATCCTTGATGCATCTTCCGGTCGGTTCCGGTCGACTTTTTAATGTCTTCCAGTATATTTATCGTCGTAAACTCGCCTGTGCGCAAGTCAGAGGAGGGAGATATGGGAGACAAATGCGTACTCGGTTTCCGTTCGGTGAGGACGACACCACAGCGCTCGAGGACAGCTTTGAGTTTGGTGAGGTGTCGAAATCACGGTCGGTGGTTCCAGAAACAGCGCATGTGCGTGTGATGGCTTCTTAAATCTTTGACCAAACGCTGGACGATGAGAGACTCTGCGACGAAGGGCGAGGAGCAGAGAGGGGCACATCTCTGCATTCGGGGTCATTGCCGACGAACCCTGCAGCGCCGATTTCGCGGACGCTGGTGTCGGCGTAGGCGATGCTGACGTGCTTTGTCTTTGCCTCTCGCCGCTGGGTGCAGTGACTGCGCCGACGATGGGTGCGGACAGGACGTCTTCGATTGCTTGGGTGAGGCGTGTTGGACGTGTGAACGCGTGCGCTGATGGTGTATTGCGTGACTTTTTCTTCTTCTTCCATCAGCAGAGTCTGAGTTGGTGGATGACAGGGTGTATCATCTCAATTGCCCGAGTTGACTTGTCGCAATCGATCACGAACTGGTCGCCGACGTCGCACGTGCCCTCCTGAGAAGCCTACGTGGAGACCGTCCCCCAAGACAAGCGCGTCGAGTCAAACATGTTCGGGACCCACTGGCCGCCAAGCAGTGCCGGTGCACTGAATCTCGAACGCATGATATCTCCCCGATCGCGTATGCGTGATGAGCATGACGCATTTGCATGACCCAGCACACGCATCTACCCGTATCTCCAAGACACGGGCGGGTTCTTCGTCGCAGTTCCGGAGCGCAAGGAGTCACAGACCGTCGAAGAGAAAATAGGCAGGGTAAGACTTTGTCGATCTGCGTTATCTTGCGTGTCACACCTGAGGCATCACAAGGAAACACACGGCCGATGAGGTGGACGTGACCGTTCCAGAGAGCAAATAGCTCACACTGGAGACCAAGACTCTTAGTGTGGCAGTTCGCCTAAATGATGCGGAATTAATTCGACAAGACTTCAACGCATCCAGGAATCCCTCAGTTGCTGTCCTTGACGCTTACTTTCGTTATGTTCTGCCGGTGGGCCGAAATTCTAGGATAATGCGACGCCAACTGCCCTCCTCCTTTCTCGTGCTCAAATGCCACCAGGGCGGCCACAACTTTCAGCGTCCAAAGATGCCGACGCAGAAACAGAACTTACTGAGGATATTGTGGAACACCTCAGCAATACTCACCAAGGAAGTTCAAGTTGGTGTTGCGGAACCCAAAAGCTGGAAGATGTATATAAAGGCCATCCGGAGAGCCCGCGTAAGTACATCTCCTCGAGGCTAAATTGACAAGAATACATCCGTTTTGTCAGCAGGAGGCTTGTCTGCGAACGTCGCCTCTGCCCGGGGAAACCTGGCAGGCACATTTGTCAACGCAGGGTTCGGAAACGATAAACTCATGGTCGAAGTGGAAGAGGGTAACAGCTAGGTGTACAAGCACCTGAACCACGTTCAGTAGCGTATTCCGCGTCATGGCGCTTGCTAATACATCGCAGGTATGATGAGTGCTACGGCCAATCTGGGGTTCAGTTTACTTTGGGACACGGACATCGGCCTCAGCCACGTCGACAAGTACCCGTACTCGTCGGAGGAGTGTATCCAGGCTGGGGCCCTCCTCGCCGCAGGTCTCTTGAACTCGGGCGTCCGTACGGAAGTCGACGCCGCGCTAGCCCTTCTCGGGGAGTACACAACAGATCCGTCGCTACCCCTGAAAGTCGCCTCCATCGTTGACCTTGAGTTGGCGTACGCCGGTTCGCACCGTGAGGACATACTCGCACTTCTCCTACCTGCGATAGCGGATGAATCTACTCCGATCGAGATTGTTGCGCTGGCCGCTCTTTCTCTACGCTTTGTGTTCATTGGGAATGGAAATAGTGAAATAACCAACACTATTCTTCAAAGCCTGATGGAAAGACACGAAAAATCGCTCGGAGACAATTGGGGACGGTTCTTGGCTCTAGGACTTGCCCTTCTTTACGTCGTGGGTATTTCCCTTTAGTGGACGACATGGTGACCCAAAACCTTCAGGACTTCAGGACGTGGATGCGCCTGATGCGACGCTCGAGACCCTCAAAGCTATTGAGCCCCCGGTCTCAAGACAGGCCCAAATTCTTGTGGAGGTCTACTCGTTTTCTGCCACGGGGAACGTTTTACGAATACAGAGACTCCTCCATCTTTGCGGTGATCACTTAGAAGCAGCAAAGGAGAGGGAAGAGGCAGTAAAGGAAGAAAAGATGGACGAAGATTACGACTCCAAGTCGCACCCATACCATCTTTGCGGTGGGTCTGGTCGGCGCAGGAAGTAACAACGCTCATCTTGCTCAAATGCTCCGACAACTCGCTGGGTCCTATAACAAGGAGCCTAATTACTTGTTGACCGTGCGGGTTTGGTACACATGGGCACGATAGAGCTTAATCCCTTCTTCTCTGACTGTAACATCATGAGTCGGCCGGCTGTCGCTGGCCCGTTGGTGACGACTACAGTGCTTACGGGTGGCCGAAGCCCGTGAGTGATACATGTTGCATCTCCGACGACACCAAACTCAAATTTGAGATGCGCGATAGTCGTGCTGGACAGGCATCATTGGATGTTGTACTACCCTGTGTCCGACATGTACCCGCGGTTCTTGATCACCCTCAACGAAGACCTGAAAACCTTCCTGTTACGGTTCGCGTGGGCCAGGTGAGTCGACTGCTGTTCTCGACTCACGTGGGCGTAATACTCATGACATCGACCAGGCCGTTGACGTGATCGGTCAAGCTGGAAAATCTCGCACGATCTCCGGTTTCCAGACACACTAGACACTAGTTTGCGCACGACAGAGAGTGGAGCTGGCGACGGAGGAGTATGTCCCGTATGCACATGCTCTTGAAGGATTCGTCATCCTGCGAAAGAATCCTGGGTACGAGAAGGAGGACGCAATGCGCACAGTTGTAATTCCTGGGCACATACTAGTATACTTGGGAATAATGGATTCACTCTGATTCGCCCTCTTTCCTCAAGCACCACTATTCGTCAATTATAATTGCCAGCTCTGACACCTTGATTTTTTTTTTGACACCTTACACCGTCCTGAGTACGCACAACTTGAAGGGTGAAGATCTGATGTGTTACGTATATAATTGCACCTCGCACAATCCACGAAATAGAGGATAGCATGCTTCATAGCAGTTACACAGCGAGTACGAGCAATGCAAAGCGAGAAAGCGAACAAGGATATACTAGAACTAGGCACCGAGATGGACATAAAGAATTCGTTGATCGAACGGTATATTCACAGATTTCATCGTCTCATTCAGCGCAAACGCTGCGCGGGTATGGTCCAGACGACCAGACTCGTCCACCATATGCTTATAGAAAGTAGGGGTGATCATCTTCGTCGCACCATCATCCACCGCCCACATCGTTCCAATCACAGAACGGAAACCTGCGAACTGCATCGCCGACGCGAGATGAATCACCTCGTCCAGACTCTCCTCGTCCCCAACAGTCGTATGACACGCAGAAAGGTACGCAAATTCGGGGTTCCTGAAATCGCACCCGATGATGCGTTGAATCGTAAAGTGCCCGTCGTGGAGAGCGAACGCGGACTCAAACGGTTGTTGCGGATCTGGGAGACCATGACAGGCAAAGTGTACCCATTCGTGCTTGCCAAGCTCTTCAACGACCCTAGAAATGCGTGATTCCTCTCCATCTATACGCGTGAATATGGCGAGACCGTCGACGCCCTGACGAACATTGTCCAGTTCTGCGCCTACGGAATGGAGTTCGCTCTCGCCAGCAGCTTGGGCTTGACCAATGGCAATGAAACGTTTCTGGGTATTTGTAAAATTTGATGGACCGCGCCGTCTGGCGCGAATGAGGGCGGTGAGGGTTGGGGTGTATGACGAGATGTAGAGATGAGGGAGATTCTGTCGGCCTTTCCTATACGGACCAGCAGCGTGTAAGGGCAGCACAGAGAATTCGGCGGTGGGACACCACCAGATGCGGGACTCGGCCCGAAATGTCTTGAGGCGATCGACAATGGGCGAAACGATCTGATCCCAAAGCTTGCGTAAGAAGAATGCGAGCTCATTCGTCACGTCCGCCCTCTTTGCGCGCACAGTCAACGTATGGAGCTCCTTTGACAGGCATCGAGCATCTTCCTGTGTGATCTGCAACGGAATATGAACGGGATCTCGATCGATGAAGACGATGAGGGCGTCACAGCTATACTTGCTCGCATTGACGATGATAACGGGTCCCCCAATGGCTGCACGTTGGAGGTCGGGGAAGAGCGAGGGAAGAAGGAAACGGGAAAGACCAGGGAGGCTGCGAATATTGGTCACGACTGTCTGCAGTTTGAGGTTGAGACCGCACAGCCGTTCATGCTGATCTGCACCAGGTGAATTGAGGGCATCGCGAATGAGCAGGGCCAGCCGTGTGAATTCGTCTGCCAACGTCCTTCCTGCTGGGCTAGATACCACGACATCATCCAACGGGGAATGGAGCCGGGTAAGTTGACCCCAAAAGACCCCCCGGCCTTGTTCAAGAAGACCGACTGCATGCGCAGGAGCACAATTGCGAAGACACGCTGAGAATGCGTCTACTGCGAGCGAGGAAGTGAGGTTTTTGAGGATGACGAAATGTTGTGGCAATGACGGTAGAGCGGCCAGATGTTGGATAAGTAGTCGAAGTGATGTTTCATATGCGAGGAGTGTCGTGGGATGCTGGAAATCCTCAGCTACATGGATCCACGCTCTAGCGGCAGTAAGATCATCGGAAGACACGGTATGGGGCACATGGACGAGTTGAGCGTAGAGATTGAATAACTCCTCCTTATCGCGTAGCTGCTGCGACCGTGTGAACCGATTACGGAGGTGGCGTGCAAGGCTGTCTAACGACTTTGACCGGCCAGGGTGTCCTTGCGGGCGAAGGGCGAGTGCTTCGCGGTCGAGGACAATGGCCTCATTAAGGTCCTGCACTGCCCCGAGCTGCTTGTACCGAGTGGAGAGATCAATTGCAAGGTTGTTCAAAGACAATGACTGATCAGGGTGTCCTTGTGGGAGAAGGGTGAGTGCTTCTCGGTTGAGGACAATGGCCTCATCGAGGTCCTGCACTGCCCCGAGCTGCTTGTACCGAGTGGAGAGATCGGCTGCAAGGTTGATCAAAGACGATGACCGGTCAGGGTGTCCTTGTGGGCGAAGGGCGAGTGCTTCTCGGTCGAGGACAATGGCCTCATCGAGGTCCTGCACTGCCCCGAGCTGCTTGTACCGAGTGGAGAGATCAACTGCAAGGTTGTTCAAAGACACTGGCCGATCAGAATGTCCTTGTGGGCGAAGGGCGAGTGCTTCTCGGTCGAGGACAATGGCCTCATCGAGGTCCTGCACTGCCCCGAGCTGCTTGTACCGAGTGGAGAGATCGGCTGCAAGGTTGATCAAAGACGATGACCGATCAGGGTGTCCTTGTGGGCGAAGGGCGAGTGCTTCTCGGTCGAGGACAATGACAATGGCCTCATCGAGGTCCTGCACTGCCCCGAGCTGCTTGTACCGAGTGGAGAGATCAGCTGCAAGGTTGATCAAAGACGATGACCGTTCAGGGTGTCCTTGTGGGCGAAGGTCAAGTGCTTCTCGGTCGAGGACAATGGCCTCATCGAGGTCCTGCACTGCCCCGAGCTGGTTGTACCGAGTGGAGAGATGAAGTGCAAGGTTGTTCAAAGACATTGACCGATCAGGGTGTCCTTGCGGGCGAAGGTCGAGTGCTTCGCGGTCGAGGACAATGGCGTCATCGAGGTCCTGCACTGCCCCGAACTGGTTGTACCGCATGGAGAGATGAAGTGCAAGGTTGTTCAAAGACGCCGACCGACCAGGGTGTCCTTGCGGGAGAAGGGCGAGTGCTTCGCGGTCGAGGATAATGGCGTCATCGAGGTCCTGCACTCCCCCGAGCTGCTTGTACCGAGTGGAGAGATAAACCGCAAGGTTGTTCAAAGACATTGACTGATGAGGGTGTCCTTTCGGGAGAAGATAGAGTGCTTCTCGGTTGAGCACAACGGCTTCCTCGACGTCCCTCATTGCTCCAAGCTGGGCGTAACGATTGCCGAGATGAATTGCGAGCCAGATCAAAGAGACAGCTCGCTTGGGGTGGCCAGATGGGCAAAGGTCAAGTGCTTCACGACCAAGCAAGATCGCCTCATCGATGCAACTGGTTCCCCTTCCTTGCGTGGCCGCGAGAGATTCTGCCCGTAAATGTAGCCATTCAACTGGTAGGTGCATTATGTCACCGCTCTGCACGTCGGCAGAAAAACACAAGTACCTTCAGAATCCATCCCGGCTCACCGAACTTGATTCGACACGGCGGTTTGCGAAAATGCTCGTGTGTTGTGTGCACGGACGCGGCTCTGCCAGGACTGAAAAAGGCAACGACACCGCGTGTACTCTGTTCAGCGAGAACCCAATTCTCTCGTCGCAAGGCTATCTGCATCTCCACAACGAACTACTCTTCCGCTCCGTTGGAGTCGCCCTCTCTTCCTCGTTCGTCCATTCGGTTACCCGCGCCTATCACTACAGGATGTGGGAAGCGAGATGGAATGTCTTGACGAGGTTTTCAGCTATTCTTTGCGTAACACGATCTTGGTTTTCGGCATCCCATCCCATCGTGGCGTCGCCAGTTCGATTCTCGTCACATCGTCAGGCCCAACTGTCAAGAACACCCTCCAGGACGCTACAGTGAGCGCACCCATACGGCTATTGGGTACACCTTACAGTCGTGGTACTACATCACGAGTCAAACGGCGGTTGAGACCGCTTGAGAAGCGGATCATGCAGCCTTCTCCGTGCTAGTGAACGTGGATCGGAGCCTTGGACGATGCGCATGGTGATGCTCTTTCCATTGGGAGAGGACACCTTCGTATCACCGCTATCGGCCGAAAACTATGGTGTGAGATACATTCCAAGGGAACGCCCTACAGTGCTATCCCCCGACGACCCCGCACTGGCGACCTGCATGTGAACACCCATCCCTCCTTACTCAATGCACACTAATGAAAAATCCCTGCCACCCACAGACAGCAGCTCTACCTTACCCCCGACTTCCCCACCTCCAACGTCCGCAATCCAACAGGCGACGATGCCGTCCGCTCCCTCTACCTCGTCGGTGACCGCGTCAAATCCGTCGTTGCGCACAATGACCACGCCCGCATGCGTCTCATGACGGCCTGCACCAAGGCCATCAGCAACCGGGGATGGACGAAGGTCTGCCGGTCTTGTTGCCGTACTCGAACCCAAAGAGGATCATGACAGCGGACGTCGGGTGCTGAAGGTGGTGTTGCAGACGTATTACCCGTTGTGTGCGTCTTTTGGGGAGCCGTTTCAATCGGGGCGAGAAGTGAGCACATGTCGAAAAGATGCACTGTGTGTGGGCAGAGCGCTGGGGGGGAAGGGCGCCTCCTTCCCCAGGTTCCGGAAGTCACGTCGTACGCTTCCTGGTCTCGCGGTCTGTCTATGATGCGACGTCAGCCCGATCGTGATCATCTACGTCGGTTGCTTGATGCGAGCTCGCATCCCCACGCTAGTCTCGCGCAGTGTGGTCTCGTTTTGCCGATCTGGAAATCCAATGGTTCCGTCGCTCTTATCATTGGCAAGAAGGCAAAGAGGGGTATGTTTCGCTGGGCGTCCGTCCTGCGCACCGCAGACACCTGGCTATCACATTGATGCGCTCATTTTACACCTCTTTGGGGAGGACGTGACGAGCGTTGCGCGCGAAACTGGCAAAAAGAAAAGGCTTGAAGCCTCCACGTCGGCAATGACTCAAAACGAGCTCGCCGATGACAAGGATGGAGATGTTGACGATGACGACAACTATAACGATGATACGGATGCAGAGGAACAAGAACACTAGAAGGTGGTTGCGTATGGTACTATTATACAGCGACTATGTATGCAACAACGAGGGTCTAAAACACGAGAGCAAAATGACAGATGCGGCCATGAACAGAGACAAACGTTCACAACGAGGATATCATCGACTGTACCCAAGCATTGCCCTCTATGCGTGGTCGGAACGCCTCGACACATCGACGTAGTTCTTCGAGTTGCGTGTCTGCGGAAAGATCGTCGTCCATGACAACGTCTTCACCATCCACGCCCGAGGTCGACTCTGCCCACGTTCGGAGAAGCTCTTCGACGATCTGGATGCCTTCCTCCGTCACCTCGTCCGAGTGCTGGGGTTCGGGATGCTGGCCCACGGCAAAGTCCTCGAGCTCGTCCGCCTTGCGCTTCGCCAGCTGCAACGCGAATGTAAGACACGTTCCACGAATCGAAGCGAGAAACCCACCCTGACGACGTTTTCAGGAAAGTTTGCCAACTGTGCGACGTGGATACCGAAGCTCTGGTCCGACACGCCTGACATCCCAGGTCAGCACGTATGCAAAGCGTGGCAACGGGCAGGACGAGTGCGTACCGGGCTCGACCTTGTACAAGAGCGTGATATCCCGTTCCTGCGATCCTTCTTCTTGTCCGACGTGTGCGACGACATGCAGATTCTTCACGTGGGGAATCTCTTGGTCGAGCGCTGTGAGCTCGTGAAAGTGCGTTGCAAAGAGACAGTACGCCCGGATGTTCGAAGCGATGTGTCTATCAAAGCAATGAG
>JBBPRK010000556.1:0-20908 GCA_038093075.1 Boletus patriciae | reverse complement strand
CTCGTTCCCCCATCATCTTCACTCTGAGCTCACTCCCACTACGCTCAAGTAACTCCTTTGTCGTAACCAAGATACCTACCAAGAGTCCTAGTAAGTCTCCACTAGGAACGCACTCCCTTCCTGTTCCTGCGCAATCGAGGTCCTAGCGATCTCGATATGAGGTGGCCGGCAGTTTCGTGGTCATGACAGCATTGGAGGATGGCGTGGCAAAGGGAGTCATCACTGGGGACATAGACGTGGCCTTGATAGGTTAGGATACCCACTTTGACTTGCTAGTTGGAAAGGCGGGAGCAGAAGGGAAGAGGGATGTCTTTGTTCATGGACTGGAGGGCTTGAAGAACAAGGGGGTCACCGGCAGAGGCAGATTCAATTCGGTGGGATAGTGCTGTGTCAATGACGTTGACAAAGAGGGATGGGGGAAGGAGAGTGACTCCATCATTGTTGTCGTCAGAATGGGGGAGGAGATCGGGGTGGTGGGAGAGGGCATCAGGACCTGCTAAAAGTTTCCCTGGGACATGGATTATTTTCAGATCAAAGTCAGCAAGGTCGATGAGCCAGCGGGCTTGTCAATGGTTGAGGGTTTGGGGGGGTGGAAGTAGGTGAGATTTTTGTGGTCAGTAAAGACCTGTACAGGGAAAGGGGACCCATGGAGGTAGTGTCGCCAGGACTTCAGGGCACAGATGACAGCAAGGAGTTCTCTGTTGTAGATGTCACAATTTTGTTCTGCCGGAGAGAATTATTGGGAGAGGTAGGAACAGGGGTGCTATTCACTGTTCGAGTCAGTCTGTAGAAGGATGGCGCCGGAAGCATACTTGAAGGCGTTGGTGGCGATGGCGAAGGGTGTGGCGAGGTCAGGGAGGTAAAGGACTGGCTTCGGCAGCAACAAGGATTTGAGAGTGTCAAAAGAGGTTTGGCAAGTGGGGGACCAGTTCCAAGACAAGTTTTTCTTGGTGAGGTGAATGAGGGGTCGGGCAACATTAGAGTAATCGGGGATAAAATGTTGGTAGAAGTTGGCAAAGCCAAGGAAAGATCAGACATCTTTGACTCTCTCAGGGGTGGGCCAGCTGGCGATACCATCTAGCTTGACAGGGTCCATGGCAAGCTGTCCGGGCTTGATGATCATTCTGAGGTATTCCACTTCGGTGGTGGCAAAGTGACATTTCTCTAGTTTGAGGTGGAGGTCTAGTTCCATCATGCATTGGAGGACATGTTTGGTGCATTCACAATGGGTTTCTTCGTCAGGGAAGAAGATAAGGAGGTCGTCCATATAGATGACGAGCCACCCTTCGGCGATCATGTCTCGGAAGGAGTTGTTCATGAACCATTGAAATGTTGCTGGGGAATTGGTGAGTCCAAAGAACATTACGGTCGGTTCGAAGAGGCCCTTGTGTGTGATAAAGGCGGCCTTCCACTGGTGGCCATCTTTGATGCAAATGTTATTATATCCCCAGTGGACATCAAACTTGGTGAATAGTTTGGCGTCTTTGAGCTTGTTGATGAGATTGGAGATAAGTGGGAGTGGATAGGCATCTCGGGTGGTGTGTTTGTTCAGATAGCGGTAGTCTTGACAAGGGCGAAGACTGGCGTCTTTCTTCTTGACGAAGAAGAATGGGGAAGCTTGGGGAGAGTTCAAGGGATGAATCTTTCCGCAATTGAGGTTTTCTTGGAGGAAGTCCTTGGTGGCTTTCCATTCTTCCGGAGATAGGGGGTAGACTTTTCCGATCTTGGGGGTGAAGGAGTTGTCCAAGTTGATCTCATGGTCATATGGTTGGGACAGTGGGATATGATCTGTGGCTTCTTTGGAGAAGACTGAGGTGTAGTCAATGAATTCCGGGGGAAGGATTTGTTTGGATTTTGCTTTCTTGGTGGCGGCAGTGAGTTCCGTGGCAGTGGTGATTTTGGATATCTTTTCTTCCAAGGGAGAGCCTCGGTAGAGGAAGCGGGATCCACATCGGATGATTTGATGGAGGGTTCTGTTTGTATCTGTGCGTGTTAGGAATTGTGATTCTTCTTCCCACCCGTTGTACTCGAAGAGTCGGGAGTCAGTGATGGCATTGACATGAGTATGCCAAGGGGGTCAATAGGTGGGTTTTTGGAAGTGAGAGTCGTGGTGGAAGATGTCAGCGGTGTGGGAGAGGTAGAGGTCTTTGGACTGGTCAAGGGATTCGTTGATAGACAAGGTCCTTTGATTCCAATTGATGGTCGGGTTGACGTCTTTGA
Organism: Boletus patriciae; assembly: GCA_038093075.1. Lineage (NCBI taxonomy): Eukaryota > Fungi > Basidiomycota > Agaricomycetes > Boletales > Boletaceae > Boletus > Boletus patriciae. The sequence continues at coordinate 18,688 of JBBPRK010000556.1, read as the reverse complement.
GCCAGGGAAGTCCTAGGATTACATTTTTGTTTCCTAGGGAGATGACGTGGAAGGTGACCTTCCGAGTGATATCTTCAATAAAGAGGGTGGAGGTGAAGTGGATTACCCCTTTGCTATTGATGGAGTTATTGGCATTTCTTGCATAGATAAGTTTTTGTAATCACGTAGTGGGGAGGGAATGTTTCCTGACAAACCCCCAGTCAAGGCAGGAGATGCTTGCACCGCTATCAACAAGGGTGCAGATGTCGACGGCTTTCAAGGTGTGCAATGGTTCAATAAGTTGAACTGGAATTTGCATAGATGGGGTAGTTTTTACATTGATCGCAGCACACTTTACACTAGGGAAGACTTGCGTCGAAGGAGTTTCCCAGTCTAAAAATCCATGGTAGAGAAGGAGATCTTTCTCATGTTCTCGTTTTCATCATCATCAACCGGTTCTAACTTAGGCAGGTCTTCGATGACTTGCCAAACTTTGGGCGTCCCATTCTTGAAATTGGGGCATTTGGAGCTCATGTGCCTGGATTGTTGGCAGCGGAAGCAAAGTCCTTTCTCCATGCATCTTTTTTGTTCTTTGGTGGAGAGTTTTCCGACTTTGATGAAGTCTACATCCATGGCGTCGGGGTCTCTGGCTTTGGTGGGGTTGGAGAAGGAGTGATAGGACTGGTGAGCTGGTTTGGAGTTCTGTTTGGAAATTTCTTTGGCACGTTCCCATTGGGTTTGGAAGGAAATAGCTCTTTTATACCAGTTGTCGATGGTGGAGGGGATGGTGTTCATGGACATGATTTGATGCATGAGGGGGGAGGGGATGCCAGCAGAGAAATATCCAATAAGGACATTTTGGTCAGTGATGCTTGCGAGGGAAGAGTAGTTCTTAAAGTGAGAAATATACTCGACAAGGGTCAGGGAGTAGGTGTTGTTCTTCCCTCTGGTCATGCGCTTAGTGGAGAGCCAGGTGATAGTGTTGCCAGTGGTGTCGTGGTGTTTGAACGCGGTTTCGAATTTGGAGACGAAGTCAGAGAAGGTCCCCATGGTTATGGTGGTTCCAGAGATGGTGTTCTGCCTGAAGGTGGTTGCCCAGGTGAGGGCTGAACCCTTGGTCATGTAGGACAGGGCAAAGGTGATCTTCTTGTTGTCATTGTTGTAGACTTTTTCATTGATGAGGAGGTAGAATCGTATGGCATTTAGCCACTGAGTGGACTTGTCGTAGAATCCACCAAAGGCTTCTGGTGCTCCAATGCAGAGTTCGGTGGATTTCGAGGAGGACATTGGTGAGGGTGGTCTGGGGAACAGTGGGGGAGGAAGAGGTGGTGCATAGGATAAGGGAAGTGGAGTGAGAGGGGGAAAGACTGGGTTGGTGGCGGTGGGAGTCGGGGTGGGAGGGGTGCGTGCGCAGGGGAGGTGTGTGTGGGCTAGCTGATGGGCTAGGTCAAGGTCTTGGGTGCGTTCAAAGTCAGACGACAGAGTTATGTCTTGGTCTGAGTTTTCCTTGGGTTCAGAGTTTTTGGCTTCAGAGGGGGAGTCAAGGGTTTGTTCTTGGGTGCTGCGCCACAAGTACCGAGGGTTGTTCTGTGGGTATGAAATGGTGGAGGACTATAATGGTGATAGCCTCATGAGGAAACTTTGACCTTTTGTTACACTTGGCCCAGGTAGGGACGAGCGTAAACTCGTTTGAATGTGAGTTCGCCCTAAGGGTCTTCCTTTAGGGGTTCAAGTGTCAAGATAGACACCAGGGTTTCAAGGGTTCAAGGGAGTGTCGACTCAATAGTTCAACGAAGACTAAGAGAAGTCCGAGATAAGGGATTTTAATGACCTTGGTATATTCGAGGTAGTATTGAGTAGGTCAAAGTTAGAGAGGGAATACAGGAAGTACGATGGTTTAAATAGAAAGGGAAAATGCGCACAGGCCAAGTAACGCCTGCCCTAATCGAAGGGATGTGTCATCGTAGAATGAGAAAGATCACGATAGAAATGATGAATAAAAAGAACTATGTAATCGGGGCGAGAGAACCAATTAGTGGAGATAGGAGTCTGAGGAGATAATGAGGAATTATCAAGGACAAAAGAAAAAGGTAAGCAAGGTACAAGAATGTGAAGGAAAAGAAATGATCGCACCGAGTGGTGGGAACACTGCCTCGGAGGAACCTAAGATCCGAAGGTCCGAAAGGGGTTAATAAAGGTACAAGAATGTAGAGAAGACAAAAGGGGATATGTACTCGGAAGCTTGGAAACTCGGATGTATGTCAGTTCTGAGTGTACAGGGTGTAAAGGGAATAGTACAGGGCCATAATTCCGAAATCTCGGAGGAGACTCGGAGCTAGACTCGGGGGAATACATATTATTCGGGTATAAGGAGGTAAGTGGACCGGCTCAGGTTTAACTCGGGAAACTCAGGAATACTTGAGAGTACTTGGGAGTACCCGGGAATAACTCGGAGATCATACGGAAATGACTTGGGAATGACTCAGGAGTACCTTGGGGATTCAGGCAGAGTTCAGGATATGACAGTCATGGAAAAGAACACTCGTCGGAACGTGGGGTATATGGTGTCGGAAGGGATTCGTTCGACGAATGTGTGGAAGCCATGTAAGTGAAGGAGGTTGAGGACACGTCCAGGGATGGTGTTGAGAGAGGTGCGTAGGGGAATGCCAAAGGCGGCGGGTAAATCACTAGGTGCAGTGAGAGCGTGGTACCTTTGCGTGGAAGAGACTAGGTGAAACAGGCAGATGAGTTCTTGGCAAATTATGTCTTCATCATAGAGAGGGTGGTCTTCTACGATGCGAAGGATGGTGGGATTTGCGAGGATGCCTGTGTAGAGCAAATGGACGGCGTAGTTGGGTAGTAAGGTAGGCACAACATGACATGAACACAGCGGAGAAGTGGAGAAGGTAGAGGACAAAGAAGAGGAAGAACAAGATGAGGAAAGAAACGACATATTGGTTATCAAAGAGTAAGTGTTCAAAAAACATTCACTGGGGGGTACTTCACGAAGAGACGCCGCTTCCTAGGAAGAGAGAAAGGAGAGGAAAAGATGGAGGTCAAGTGAGATGGTGGGAATGTTTATATTCAGAAAGGATGAGAGGGGAATGTTGGAGATTGTTCTCAGGTTCCCATGTATTTTCAAATAAGGGGTATCCTTTCCATGTGGTCAGGTACAGTCGTCGTCCAGGGGATCCCTTGTGAGACACAATATGATCAACTTTGTATTCTTCTTTGTTATCAATGAGGTCAGGTGGGGGCTTTGCGAAGGAGGGACCATGTGCTTCGGTTTGCTGATAAGAAGATAGAAGTGAGGCATGGAAAACATCATGTATTTTCCATGTGGGAGGGAGTCGGAGTCAGTAGGAAAGAGGGGATAGTACCTGTGCAATTTCAAACAGTCTGTGGCGTTTAGGCGCAAGCTTCCTAGATGGGTAGGACAATCGGAGATTGGTGGCTTCTAGCCATACCTTATCACCTACTTTCCAGGGGAAGAACTTTCGAGAAGATCATTCAGACATGATTCAACAAGCGGTCTTGTGGGTGGAGAGAGCTTCTTTTCGAGCGGCTTCAAGGGAGGAGAGACGATTTTCTAATGCAGGAAGGAAGGTCTTTCCAAGTGGTGGGTAAGCCCTGGGTTCGTATCCAAGGAGAAGAGAAAAGGGGGAGGTCTTGGTCAAACTGTGGGGGACAGAGTTGTGGACAAATTTGGCCGAGGTAAGGAATTGAGCCCATTTCCGAGGATTATGGGCACAAAAGATCTGAAGATAGGTTTCGATCTCCTGATTGGTTCGTTCAGTTTGTCCATCTGTTTGGGGGTGGTAGGCAAAGGAGAGTCAGATGTTGTATTTAAGGATATGAGCAAGTTCGCGAGCAAAGGCTGAGGCAAATTGGGGACCCCTGTTGGAGATGATGGAGTCATATAGACTGAAACATTTGAATACATAGTTGAAAAAGAGTTGGGCAATTCTGTTTGCATCGATCATTTTGGAACAAGGGGCAAGAATGACCCCCTTCGTAAGGCCATGGTCGACCACAACCATTAAAGAATCGAAGCCGCCAGATGGGGGAAGATCAGTGATGAGATCAACCGAGAGTTGCTTGAAGGGAAGGGTGGTGGAGGAGGGGTAAGGGGTAAGGGGTGGAGTAGTCGGATGGGTGATAATCTTGTTCTGTTGGCAGACCGTGCAACCCGCAACAAACTTGGAGACAAAAACTGAGAGGCCCGGCCACCAGAAGTCACGTTCAACCACAGCTTTGGTGCGAAAGCGACCAAGGTGACCCGAGAGGGGGGAGTCATGGATGGAGTGTAGTAAGGACGAGCGCGCGGCAGGCAAGACATACATTCGACCACGGAAGTACAGGGCCATTGTCAAAGGTCCAATCTTTGAGGGCGGAGCAAGGAAAGAGGGGGGATCCGTCAGCAAGGTTGGAAAGGGCTCGGAGGACAAGAGGGTTGGAGGAGGATGATGATTTGATGTGACTCGCAAGAGCAAGATCCAGTGCTTGGATAACTACTGGGTCGGAAATGATAGAGGCATCGACATTGTCGGAGGAAGTGTCAATGAAGTCACGACGGGAGAGGGCGTTGGCGGGTGGAACCAGGAAGGACTTTCCAGACGATATCAAAGTCCTGGAGGAAGAGGGACCAGTGGGCTTGTCATTGAGAGAGTTTGTGTGGGTCTTTTATATAGGAGAGGTTCTTGTGGTTGGTGATGATAGTGACAGGATGGGAGGTTCCTTGGACATATTGTTTCCATTCCTCCAGCACGAGGATCACAGCAAGGAGTTCTCGATCATAGATGTCATAGTTTTGTTCAGCAGGAATAAATGTCTTGGAGAAATAGGCACAAGGGTGGGAACCACCATTGAGATCATCTTGAAGGAGGACAGCTCCAGCAGCAAAGAGGGAAGCATCAGTCATGATGGAAAAAGGACGAGTAACGTCCGGGATGCCAAGGACAGGTCCAGAGGAAAAGGCATTGCGAAGGGTGTCGAAAGCTCTCTGTTGGAGTGGGGTCCAATTCCATGGCTGGTCCTTTCAAGTGAGGAGATTGAGGGAAGCGACAATATGCAAGAAATTCAGGATAAATTTGCGATAGAAGTTTGCGAATCCTAGGAACAAGCGAATGCCTTTGACAGAAGCGGGGGGTTTCCAGTCACGAATAGCGGTTAATTTGACAGGATCCATCACGATTTGTCCTTGGCCAATGATCATGCTGAGGAATTCCATCTTGGGGGTGTCGAAGAGGTATTTGGAGAGTTTTAGGGAGAGATCATGTTCACGGAGATGAAGGAGTACACGGCGGGTGTGTTCATGGTGGCGGGCAACATCCCCTTGAGTGTGGATGCTGAGGTCATCCATATAGATCTTAAGCCATTGTTCTGCAATCATGTCGGCGAAAATATGGTTCATGAATGCTTGAAATGTCAGTGGGGCATTGCAAAACCTGAAGAACATTACGGTGGGTTCAAAGAGTCCAAAGGGGGTGATGAACGTGGCCTTCCATTGATCAGTTTCCTGAATGCGGATGTTGTTGTACCCCCAGCAGATGTCAAACTTGGTGGAGTCTTTCATGTCGTCTGTTATGGCTCAGAACGCCTAACATCAACACAACGGACTTAGTTGTTTTTCTCTCCTTTCTTTATCTTATCAGATTAACTTATGACAGCCACACTGTCCCTATGCTTCTCTTTTCTTTTCACATCATGCCTCATGCACTCCTCACTTCATTCATCTCCGTGCAGTGCATGGCTATGTCTCACTTCTTTTCGTTTCCATTCTGCCACCGCCATGCAGTTGCATCATGCTTTACTTCTCTTCCATTCCATGGCCATGCTTGATGCACGCCTCCACCTCATGCTACTAGATACCAGAATATTCTAGAACAGTCATTGGTAGATCTGGTACAAATAGGTACATACACATGTAGTAGTATATAAGGGCGCAAGTCCCAGCCAGAGAACTCCAGTTTAGTTCTCTTGGTTTTCCCCCATATCAACCAGTGAGATCACCTCCGCAACCGTCAGCTAGCGCTTTCAGTGCGTATTCAACTTCTCGATTCCCTAGAGTACCAGTTGACGCTGGTTACCTTTGGGTTGTTTCATCGTCAATGAGTTCAGGAATAAGTGGTAGGGGGTAGGCATTCTGAACCATGTGGGAGTTCAGGTATCGATAGTCCTGACAGGGGCAAAGAGAGCCATCTTTTTTTGGGACAAAAAAGAATGGTGCTGCCTGGGGGGATTTGGATGAAAGAATGCGCCCGGTCTTGAGGTGTTCCTTGACAAAAGCTTGGCAGTCCTCTTTCTCCTTGGGATTTAGAGGATAAACCTTGGCGATCTTGGGTACAAAAGATGGCTTAAGGTCAATGGTGTGGTTATAGGGGTGATGGGGAGGGAGGACATCATATGTTTTCTCTGAGAACACATCTTCAAAGTCTTTGCACCATTCAGGCAATGGGATTTCAGAGGTCTTGGCCTCTTGGGCAAGTTGGGTAGACAAGGTGATTTTCTGGATTGATTCGTCCAATGGGTCCTCAGGAGGGAGGTACTCATGAGGAGACGCACTGACCTTCGAGGAGTACCATTGGTCGTATAGGGACATGAGTTCTCAATCCACATTGTGTTACGGTTGCTCTCTAAGCGCCTAACATAACGGACTTAGTCGATTTTTCTTTTGTTTCTTATCTTATCTCTTGTCTTGACTAATAAGATCCCCTTTAGTCTCATGACAGCTATGCTGCCTTCGCACCAGGCCTGCGCCTGCCCTTTACCTCATGCAGTGCACGACTTCCATATCACACTCAGTGCTGTGCACTCCTATGCTTCTTCATTCATTTCCCACATGCCTCATGTTAACCTCTTACTTTTCATTAAGGCAGTGCTTGATGCACACCCCCTATGCATGTCTTTCATAAAGGCTGCGCCTCTTCTCTTCCATTCTGCCACCACCATGCGGTTGCATCATGTTCTTCCTTCCATTTCATGGCTATGCTTGATGCATGCCTCTAACTCATGTTACTTACATACCTAGTCTATGTTCGGACACGTATCGGTAGATTCGGTACAATCATGTACAAACCCAGTAGTAGTATTTAAGGCCTAAGCTGCTGCCAGAGAACTCCAGTCTAGTTCTCTTGGCCTTTCCCCATAAAGCCATCAGATAGCAACTCCTGATCCACTGCTAGTGCCTTGGACAGTCACCTCAGTCTCGGTTGCCAATAGACCGCGCAGCTAAGTCATCTTCGACAGTCACTTTGACTAGTGACCTTGCCCCTAGTTGGATTCCCTTAAGCACAGTAGACTAGCTTGTTGGGTTGTTTCACATTGAGACCTAACCAGCACAGTAAGTATCATTGAGGTAGGATGTGTTCATCATAGTCAGTAGGGGACGAAGCAGGGAAGGAGAGAGAGTGGGATTTCCAATCGATACAAGGATTCCAGGTCTTGAGCCAAGGCATTCCCAGAATAATCTGACGACATCCTAATCCCACAACCATGAGTTCAAGGTCTTCAGGTTCCTTGGAAAGAAGCATGCAAGTGGATGCCTTCCACATGATAGTACCTCGTTTGTTGAGGGAACCATCGACGTTAAAGGTGCGTATGGGTTGGGACATCCTTTTCAGGGGGAAGTTTGCAAGTGATAGGAGGCCAAGATCAATAAAGTTTCTGGTGGCTCCAGAGTCGATCAACGCGGTCGTTTTGACGATTTGTTTTCCAATGAGTAGCTTGACAGGGAAGCGAAGGGTTCTTTCATTGTCAGAGGCTACTAGTACATGGGATAGGGACTGGGAAGGTAACGTCGAGGTAGCTTCCCATTTTAAAAATCCTTGTCAAGGGCAGAGACAACAGCGATTTCTTCCTTGGGTTCTTCGAAGCACATCTGGAGGACTTGGAGAATCTCGGTGTAGAACAACAAACCTGACTGTGGTGGGACAGCCAGGAGATGTGTGGGGGTCTGAGGTGCAATAGGCCTGTCCCCAAAGAGGGTCCTAAACAGGTCAGTGATGGCTTGGGCGAAAGGGGAGAGGAGGAGAAGGTGTTTACAAGGGGGCCAAAGGCAGGCCGGACCGCAGGAAAGTGGACCGGTTCAGTACCGGTCGGTCAGGAGTGCAGGAGATGGTCAACAAGCCCTATAGTGGACTCGGACGTGCGGTAAGACGGAGGGGAAAGCACCTGAGGCTCGTGGGATCGAATAGGTGCGGAAAGATGCATTCAAAATGTGAAGTACAAAGTCTTTATAGTCCAGGAATTGCCCAGGACTGTGTAGTTACTGTAAATAAGGTTCGGAACACTAAATAATAGGTATCTGAATGTCAATAAACACAAGATGGTCGAAGGGGATGTTACTAAGAGCGGAATAAAGTTAGACCAGCCGGTCTACCGTGGGAACCGGGTTCCCGGGACTCCGGAAACCGGTAATATGGACCAGACCCGACCGGTCAAGTGTGGGAAACATAGCTAGAAAGCCTCGGAAAGTCGAGATCCCAACCTAGAGCTGAGCAGGGCTCTACATTGGCCTCATCTTTCCCTTGGGTTTTCAACGAGTTTACGAAGACATTGATGGAAGAAGAAGCTTTGGTGTTGACTGGTGGGGGAGTTGGGGAAGAGGGATCAGTTTTGAAAGCACGAATGGCCTGAGGGCAAGGGTTTTTGTCTTTGTTGCATTGGAAAGTGTTGTGGCCAGGAAGTTGGCAATGGAAGCACCTTCCTTCATGGATGCACTTGGCCCTTTCAGTGGGGGTAAGTTTAGACAAGGTGATGGCATCAACATCCATGGCGTTTGGGTCAGAGGTGGTTCGAGGGGTAGACGAGTATGAGGAGAAAGGGAGTTTTCCTCCTTTCAGGGCGAGGATGTGCATTTTCTGCACATGGAACATCTTTGCTTGTTCAATCCAGGTGGCAACAGTGGTTGGGATGGTTGCCATGGAGAGGATCATGGTAGCAAGTTGCTGGTCTAACCCGAGTGCGAACTGGTCGATGAGGGTGACCTCATCAGTAATCCCTGCTCTGGCAGAGAGGTTTTGAAAGTCAGTGATATATTTTTGGAATCCATTGTCAGTGATCCCATCAGGGCATTTGAAAGACTTCTGAGCAAGCTTGGTGAGCTCAAAACAGGCGGTGGCTTTGGTATCGAAGGGAAAGAAGGTGGTATTGAAATTTTCAATGAACTTCTCAAAGGTTTTCTCGGTGGCAGCAATAGTGGTATTGGCTAGTTTATTGTACCACATTTTGGAGAAGGGTACTCCTCGTCCCTTGCTCATCTTGTTAAGTGCAAGGGTGATCTTTTGTTCATCAGTGTTGTAGATGGATGCGTTAATGTGGAAGTATGCACTAATGGCTTTCATCCAGCACATGGCATCAGCAGGTTCTCCAGAGAAGTCGGCTGGGAGGGCTGCTTTGAGTTCTGGGATAGCAGAGGACATGGGTGTGGCTGATGGCATCGAGGGGGTTACAGGGGGTTTTGGGGAAAAGCTCGTTGTCGGTGGGGTCTGGGGTTGCTCGAGGGTGCAGTGGGATTCCAGGGGGATACAGAGGTTACTGCGGAGGTTGAAGGACATGGGGGTGGCGAAGGAGACCTTTCTCCTTCGTCGCTAGAGTTATCAAAAGCCCAAAGGCTTCAGAGCTACGAGGGGACAATATGTTGGGGGCGAGTCCTACTCCTAAATAGGAGGGACAGGAGGAGACACTTGTTCTTTTGTTATGCGAGACATACTACCAAGGATGTCGAGGATGAAGTTACCTAGAGGAGGAACTCATGAAGAGTCACAACGTCTCTAAGTATCTGTCAGAGACGTGATTTTCCTCCTACTGCTACTCAGCCTAGTGCGGGGAGCGGGAAGGAAATCTCCGAAGGGGGAGGTGAGAGAGCGAGAGGAGAAGTTGCTGGCTTCCGGAACTTCAAGAGCGGGGCTTTGTCATAGCGGGACTTTGGCTTCAGCTTGTGTGCTGCGCCTGAGTTCCAAGTCTAGCTGTCCTGAATTTACATAGTCGTTCGGAACCTATCAGAGGGGGATGAAGGGCCGATGCACCGACGAGGCGACACCGAGTCAGTCTGAGGGAACTCCAAGGGTTCAGGGATGATAGGGGAGGTCGGTACTCAACGCACTCAGGGACAAGTCGGGTAGACTCGGAGTGACTACCGAGCGGTGGTCTTCGACCGGGGACGACAATGAGTATAGTTCTATTTTAGAGTTCTAAGTCCGAGGTCAACTTAGGGGGAATAGACAGGAAGGTCGAGTGAGGGAGTCGAGAGGATAAGTGGAATTTTAGGGGGCATGGGTATAAAGACAGTGATGTGATGACAAGACGATGAGACAAGAACATGACAAGATATTTGAACTGAAGAACTAGTGCTACAAAGTCTGGGTTTATATAGTACAGTAGAAAGGCAGTGTCCAAAGACCGAAAGCGTTGTGCTCAGAGAAAGTACTAGTCCGAGCGACGGTGAGGTACAGGATCCGGGGAATGAATGGGGGCAGTACCCGAAGATCCGAGTGGCGTAGACACTGGATCTCTAAGGGCGAGCCTAGTACATATGAGGTTAAGCAAGTAACAGGATAACGAGACGAGCGAGTCTAAATGGGGTAGTCCGTAAAAGGTCATACTTAGTCCAAGTAACCGAATGTTCCGAGTGATCCGAGGTGGGACCAATGCCGGGGATCAGGGGTAGTCCGAGTAGTCCGAGATGGGACCAAGATCAGGAGACCGAGGGTGAACCGAGTAGTCCAAGGGTTCCGAGATGGACTGAGGTAGTCCAAGGTCGGGGCTGGACTTGGTCGAATTCGGGGATATGACAGTATCTACCAAAGGTGACGAGGATCTCTAGAGAGACACTTAAGGGGGACTCAAAGGGAGCTCACAGAGAAGAGCACACAAGAGTACACTAGATTGCGCAGAACAAGTGTAAAGAAACATAGTACAGACGAGTCACTATATAACTAGGGGACGCGTCATCATGGAACATCGGAGAAGGTCGGAGAAAGATGAGTAATCAGGACTACGTACTAGGCACAAGAGAGCCCAGTGGAGGAGAGAAGGTCTGAGATGATACAATAGCAAAGATGAAGAATATCCCCTTCCAGTAGTAAGGTAGAACGGCGCAGGGAGGTCAGAGAACAATCATATGCGAGTGAACAGGATGAATGATAAGAAACAAAGAAACATAGTTGTACCTACATATCCCAAAGATAACGTGAATACATTGGGAAAAGACTAAGAGAAGAAGTCTGTGAAAGAGGAGAAAAATCGTAACAGCGCTCCATTGTCCAGGCTTCCCGTTTGGGTTGCCTGGACGGGACGGATGGATGAATCATTTTTGGGTTGCCCCCAGCGCATTCTGAGGGGGTTGAAATGGATGGATAACCAATCCTGGAGCAGCTGCGAGAGTGTCAAGGTTGTTTAGATGAGACAGATGGTCCACAACCATGTTCTTCGACCCAGATATGTGAAAGACACGGAAGTCGACGCCGTGATGGAGCACAAGGTCAGCAGAGAGAAGGAGAAGCCAGTTCATTGACGGCAGCGCGGCTAGTGAATTGAACATTTGGACGGTGTTGAGATTGTCGGAGAAGATTGCGATCCGTCCTCCTTGTTCAACCTGGTTAACAGCCTCGCGAATGGCACCCACAACCGTCAATGCCTCAAAGAAGAAAATGGTGTGGCCTGGTTCATCACCAGATAACTCGGCCTGGAAGGCAAGATGCAATGAAGGGAACCAGAAGCCCATGCCGGATGGGGATGCATCACAGTATACGCATAGGACTGAGTCCGGCAGGTGCCGGTAGCTCCACGAGACTGATTTTAGGAAGTACACACTGTCAGACATGAGAAGATGTCCAATGACCCACACTAGTTCTCTTTCTACATCTCAGTTCACCCAAATCGGTGCACGCTGCTGTAACTTCCCCATTGTTTTGGCATATACTGCTGTGAGTCCTGGACACAACAGTAGATACACATTTAGTGCCCAATTCAGGTATCCCACAACTCGCTGGAACTCTTTGAGGGGTCACTGAGTGCCATGCTGACCAAATTCACACAGATCCGACACAAGCTTGATTTAAGAGTCATCCAACATCCGAACCCACATGGCATTCAGATCTACATCAAATCCAATGATGGGTAATTCTGGTCCAAACACCTGCTTTCGTTCTTCATGGGGAATACTGAGGTGATCCCAGAGCCGAAGCAGGTGAGTGAGGTTGGTGGGTAGAAATTTGTTATATTGAGGATAGAATTCAAGTCATTTCCGCTGCTCGAAGGAGAATGAGTCGTCCACGTAAATGAAGAGAAAGTAGAGGAGGAGCTTCATCACGGCAATCCAGATGACCAAGGACATGACCACATGGAAGAGACGCTGTGAGGCCTGACCACCAAAAACGTTACACTGATCAACGTAGCGCTTCCCTTCAAAAGAAACAACTTGCTTGACTTGCCATAAGGGATGCATTGGGATGAGCTGATAGGCTTCTGATACATCTGCCTTCCAGACAACTAGTTTCTTGTGGGGACTGGTACGGCGAAACAGGCAGAGCGCGTTACCAAGGTCTTGAACATTGTCCAAGGTCACCCCAGAGATGTCATCCCACAAAATCATTTGGTTGAGGGCAAACTTTCCCATGCTATGATCCATGGCCAAGCAGTGCTTGTCTGTTCCTGGTTTGGGGACCGCATGAACCGGCATGCTATACATGCTGGGTAAGAGGTCAGGGCCAAACACAGGCAAATACCACCTAGCCTGCTGTTCCTTTTCAATCTGGCTGGCGATAAAATCCCACTCCCCTTGAGTTTTAGGTGGACGCTCCGAGTTGTCCCAGGTTGTAGGCCACTCGTTTGGATGAGTGTGGGCAAAGGGCCAAAAACCCTCATGTAAGCCTATACAGACTGACCATACAAAGGTGGGATTGGGATTATCAGCGAGGAGCGCTTCAAACCGGTCCACCTCAATGGGGGTGGATTCTTGAAACAGGTCTGGCTGAGACGCTATAGTATCCAGTGCTTCTCGATTCATAAATTCATCTGCAGGTGGGCGAGGAAGTGGATCCACAAACTCTGTCCACTGCACAGTATGACTCCTAGCACTGACTCCTTGGTCCCAAACCATCTTTCGCCTGAACCGCTGCCCCTTTCCAATAGTGACATTGAATAACTCAAGCTTGGGGACAGTTGGGTCGGCGATGCGCCCCACGGCAGCCGCATTTGTCACATGTGTGTTCATATTGACATTTGGCGGCTGATTTGTTGCAAGCGCTGTGATTCCACTTGTGGCAACATTCTCAATGTGAGGCCGAAGGGGGTCCCCCGTCTCCCCGCCTACTGCGACCTCCTCCCCTATCTGCGGAACTTGGACCCATGCCAAAGGGCGAGAGATGAATGGTGCACAAGTTGTCGAAGTCGGCAAAGTGAGAGAGGCAAAGGTGTTTTTGGTTGGTGACACGAAGCCGAGTGGCTTTGTCAAACTGGATGACTTGCACATGATGGGAAGGTTGCACTGAGGCGAAGAGCTGCAAGATATAGGTTTGCCAAGCCAAGTATTCAGTGTTTTACTGCAGGAGAGCGAAGCTCGTCGCTTGGACGGTCTTTCTGAAAGCAATGACCCACTTGCCATGAGAGCAGACAACTTTCATTTGTTTGGGAATATGGAGGGATAGTTGGAAGATGTCCCTGACATCATGGGTTTGCTTGGTGTCGATGTCGGTAGAGTAGTGGGCCCTGAGTCCCTTGACGATATTGAGCCATTGATCTGGTGGGAAGTCCAGGGCCCCTGGGGCAAGCAAGATCTTCTGGACAACGTAGGTGGGGTCATTTGACCAATTATCAAGGATGACGAGGATCTCCCGTAATTCAGGGGAGAGTGATCCCTTGAGGATGGCACTAGACGGTCCCCAAGGGAAGAGAGATTCATCAATTGAGGCCCGATGATGTTTTGACCCCCGTTTTTCATCCTCTTCTGACTCCAACAGGGTCAGCACTCGTCCCTTCCTCTTTCCAAGAATGGCATGGAGGATGCCATCCCGCCTGGGGGAAGAGGAGCTTCGGCAAACACAGTCTGGTTCTTCTGTTCTGGCCGCAATCCCGGGTCAAGGCGATGCTTCCCGAGATACTGCAGTTCCTCCCTCTCGTCCAGCATCACAATTTCCTCGGTCAACCTCATCGAGCATTCCGAGGTACGTTGTGAGCACTCCTCCCAAAGGGGCTGATCCCCCATGCCAAGCCTTTGCAGCAATGAGGGAGGTCTGAATGGAAACAAAGGCGTCGGACTTCGAGATGGTCCCCCTCTGATAGTTGTCGACTTCATCAGTACAATGGTCCACGATGGCGTCATTGAAGAAATGGTTATGGGTGGGGTCTGAAGCCTCTGCAGAAGAGGCCATTTGGGAGTCGTGTCCCTCATCCCCATGCATTGAAAGTATTAATGTAAACAAAGTTTGTAAAGTGACAAAATCGACAGGCGCTTCTATTAGCAAGACAGTGGGAGCAGTCAAAATGACAACAAGCTTGAATGGAGATTGCCTACCTAGCGAGATGGCGGGAGCAGGTCAAGAGGGGCGAGGAGCCCCTGTGACCGCCACACTTGCTAAGTAAGCCTGAAACGACTCCGACTCGATCAGAGCCAAAAGAGGGAGGAGTGCTGGATCCCCGGGTAATGCCACGTGGAGCGACCGCCGTCAAGGCAACAGGTTGATGGATGAAACACGAACAGGTGTGGCTCACAGAGGAACTGGCTGTAACTCGCACGATTAGCCTTGTGTAACTTTGTTAAACCCCATTAACCTCAATTATACCCAGCGGTCACAAATGATAACTTTCCTCCATTTTGCTGTACTCTGATAATTTGTCTCTACTACTATCATTAGTATCATTGATTATCATTGAAGAGTGTGGGAAAATATTTGTAAGAACTGCATAGTACATGTTATGTATATAAACCAACACTTCTGCTCTCTCAATTTTCTTCACTCTTATCTCTGACCTCCACAGAGCAAGAGTCACTCTAGTTTCTAGAGTTCATCATCTGGTGAGTTCACCAAAGCATAAGTATTAGGTAAGTCTGGAGTGGTGTGAAAAAGATTGTAAGTTTTTTTATGGTTTTCATAGTAACATTTTTAGTCCATAGTAGTTTATATATTAATATTGTACATAGATAAAGTTAATATATTGTGTTACATATTTTATGGGCATAAGTATCCATAAATTATATTAAAATATATGATAATGGTTTTACTTTTTGTTCTTTTATTGAGAAAGAATATTATTAATGATAATGGTTGATAATGGTTGATAGTTAATGTAAGTATTATAAAACCAATCATAAACAACAACTAACTCAAGATGTAACATATGATATAAAAGATATTGATAATCTATGGTTATCACATTAATTGATATTAGCCACTCAAGCTTAAGAACATGTTTGATCTATGCTATCAACTCTCCCATGGAATATATGGTATTATCCATTGGTATATTATTATGATATGTTTTGTGGACTATATAGCTGTGATAAGGTTATATATACTATTATCTTTTCCTTTTCAATTTCCTGATGTATCTCCGCTGCCCGTGGACTGAATCACATGACCCAGGGACCAAAATGTAGCCAGGGGTAGGTACTACATTCATTCTCACCAGAGCCGACCAATATTCTCACAGGTGGTTGCAGTGTACTTCATGCACTGTGTTGTGGTTAGGCATTGCAATGGTTTATGGAGTCACTATATGTTGCACCCTGTATGTTGACACAGGGACTCCCACCATCCACCCTGACAGTGACAACAAACACTTCCCCAGTCCTGCACAACATAAAACAAATGATGCCGGTCGTGCTTAGTTCACCTGGCAGGATGTTGAGGGTGTGAGCACCACCCCCCACAAGCCAGCAACCAACACTAGCATGCGTGGTGTCAACATTGAACCATCTGAGAACTGGATTTTGGTATACCCGGACGGTAATACTGTAGTTCATGCAGCCATGGTGCCAGTGATGCTGAATAGTATGTTTCAGTACAGTGGGTGCAGCAAAAAAGAGGAAGGGACAGGCGACTTGTTTAGCTGGTGTGTGGTGGGAGGGCAAGGCATGGTACGTGCCAGCTTGGGGGGGAGGGTTATATATATGTTGCTGAGGTGGTGGTGATGGCATAGTGTGCAGGATGGAATTTTGAGATGTGGGATGACGTCAGTCTTTTCACCAACATGTAATGTCACGTGCTTGGCTCAATTTAGTTCTTGCATCTCATCAAGCAAGGTTTCTGCCGATGCAGGCAGCATTTCCTAAGTAGTCAACTCAGGCTGATTTGTATTTTATTTTTTGCACTCTTATTGCGACACACCGACGCACCATGAAAAGTATATGGCCAATGAGGCACATGCAAGATACTGGTTTTTATTCAATGATTGATTGCTTTCTGCGTGATTGTGTCACTGAGACACAACACAATGTGAATCATGACCAGTGTGTTGCCCTTCACCATGGAGACAGCCAAATACTTGCCACTGGATGCACTCCTTACCACTGTGTCATGCAATATGGATGTGCATTCAACAATTCAGATTTACTACATAGTACTACAGCAGTGACGCAGTCAGTGAAACAACCCAGTAAGCCCGTCGAGGTGCTTTAGGGAATCCGAGGGGTCAACTAAGTTACGAAGGAGTAACTGAATACTCAAGTATTGCCTGAGGTATCAACAACGGGTTAAGGGAATTGCTAACTGTCCAAAGCACTAGCAGTGGATCAGGAGTCGCTGTCTAGTGGCTTTATGGGGAAAGACCAGGAGAACTGAACTGCAGTTCTCTGGTGGCGACTTAGGCCTTTAAATACTACTAAGGGATTTGTACATAATTGTACTGAATCTATCAATACGTGTCCGAACACAGACTAGGTATGTAAGTAACATGAGTCAGGGGCATGCATCAAGCATAGCCATGAAATGGAAGGGAAACATGATGTAACCGCATGGCGGTGGCAGAATGGAAGAGAAGGCTCAGCCTTTATAAAAGGCATGCATATGGAGGTGTGCATCAAGCACAGCCAAGAAGAAGGCACTGCCTTAATGAAAGATGAAAGGTTAACATGATGCATGTGGTAAATGAAATGAGAAGCATAGAAGTGCGCAGCACTGATGTGATATGGAAGTTGTGTACTGCACGAGGTAAAGGGCAGGTGCAAGCCTGGTGCGAAGGCAGCGTAGCTGTCATGAGACTAAAGGAGATCTTATCAGTCAAGACAAGAGATAAGAAGCAAAAGAAAATCGTAAGTCCATTATGTTGCTAGAGAGCGACTATAACAGTCAGGACATGACCACCATTTTGTTAAGCTATCCATCAAAGTGACTCATATGACAAATGATTCATCGCCCGGTCGAGCAACTTGACTCAGACCTTGTGCTGGGACACTACAAGATCCAACCAAGACCGTGGTTGGCACACGACTTCATGACCAGTGAATCCACCATTGGCATGGAGTCAAGGTCAATCACAATCACATTCCTTTGGAGGCTCATGACATGATATACTCTCCCTCACAGTACTGATAAAAGGTGGAACAGAGTATAGAACGTGTTCAATTGGTGCTCTCCAGGCCCCAATGACACTGGAGAGATTTCACAATTGAGGTATTGGGTATCAAGAAACATGAATGACTTGGTTGCCGGTGCTCGTACTGTAGCTTTGAGTATAAATTTTCAACGTTGATGACTAGTGGGTCATCATCACAAATTCATGCTAACATGCATACCAGGTGATAAATGACCATGGCTGAAACAACCCAACAAGCCCATCGAGGTGCTTTAGGGAATCCAAGTAAGGGCACAATCGTGGGTGAGCGACTGTCAAAAAGGGAAACTAGGTTGTGCAGTCTACTGGCAACCAGGACTATGGTCAAACAGCTGAAAGACCAAAGGGCGACTGTCCAAGGCGCTAGCAATGGATCAGGAGTTATCTGATGGCTTTGGTGGGGAAAGACCAAGAGAACTAGACTGTGGTTCTCTGGCGGCGGCTTAGGCCTTTAAATACTACTAAGGGGTTTGTACATGATTGTACCGAATCTACTGATACGAGTCCAAACACAGACTAAGTATGTAAGTAACATGAGTTAGGGGCATGCATCAAGCATAGCCATGAAATGGAAGGGAAAACATAATACAACCGCATGGTGGTGGCAGAATAGAAGAGAAGGTGCAGCCTTTTATGAAGGACATGCATAGGAGGTGTGCATCAAGCACAGCCAAGAAGAAGGCACTGCCTTAATGAAAAGTGAGAGGTTAACATGAGGCATGTGGTAAGTGAAAAGGGAATCATAGAAGTGCACAGCACTGATGTGATATGGAAGTTGTGCACTGCATGAGGTAAAGGGCAGGTGCAGGCCTGGTGTGAAGGCAGCGTAGCTGTCATGAGGCTAAAGAGGAATCTTATCAGTCAAGACAAGAGATAAGATAAGAGGCAAAAGAAAATTGTAAGTCCGTTATGTTAGATGCTAGAGAGCAACCGTAACAACGGCATATCTTTCTTTCCCATTGTGAAACAACCCAAAAACCCGTCAAGGGTGCACTAGGGAATCGAAGGTCGAAGAGGTACTGACCGGCAACTAGCAGTGGTCAGGAGCGTTCAAGTGGAGTTAATGAGGTAGAAAACCAAGAGAACTAAACTGGAGTTCTCTGGCTGGGACTTGCGCCCTTATATACTACTGTTACTGTATGTACATGATTGTATC
>JBBPRK010000555.1:0-20910 GCA_038093075.1 Boletus patriciae | reverse complement strand
CTTCGGGTCCTGAGGCAGACCAGTGGTGGAAGGCCATGCATGAGGAATTTGGACTCCTGCAGAAACGCGGCACATGGGAACTCATCGACAGACCAAAAGATCGAAAGGTCATTGGCTGTCAATGGACGTACGTTATCAAGCACGGTCCCAACAGCAAGATCGTACGGTACAAGGCGAGACTTGTTGCACAGGGTTTCTCGCAAATACCTGGCCTTGACTACAGCGACACATTCTCCCCGACTGTTCACCTCGACTCCCTCCGCGTTATCCTCCACTACGCAGCCGCTCACGGATGGCATTGTGGTCAAGACGACGTCACTGGCGCATTCCTCCATAGTAAAATAGATCACGAAATCTACATGTGCCAACCCGAAGGTTTCGCCGATGGCACAGACAGAGTCGCCAGACTGCTACTCAGTCTCTACAGCATCAAACAAGGTTCATACCTCTGGAACAAATACATGCACCAGAAACTGAACCGAAATGGCTTCGTCCGTCTCATGTCCGACCCTGCTGTATACACTCGCCACACGGCCCTCGGCAGAACCATCACCGCCATCCATGTCGATAACGCACTTACGGTCGCCAACTCAAAGGCTATGCTCAAAGAAACCCGCTGGATCCTCCACGACATCTTTGAAATGAAAGAAGAGGACCCCGACTGGCTCATGGGCATTAAGCTCAACGACGACCGCAAGAATCAGACTGTAACATTGTCGCAAGTCCAGTATGCAGAAACGCTGCTCAGGTGCTTCCGCATGGACTCGTGCAACCCAGTTAGCACCCCAATGGACCCTGGCACGACTTTATCCAAAGCTGATTGTCCACAGACCGATGGAGAGAAGAAAGAGATGACCAAGTACCCCTACCAAGAGGCTCTCGGCGGGATCACATGGCTCACTGTCGTGTCACGTCCTGATCTCGCATTCTCCGCCAGCCAACTCGGCCAATACAGCGCGAACCCTGGGAAATCCCACTGGACCGCACTTATGCACGTCTTCAAGTACCTAAGAGGAACCCATGACGTCGCGCTCACGCTCGGCAGAGTCTCTGACTCAGATCCCGATGTTCTCACTGGACACACAGACGCAAGCTGGGCGCGGGACGTTGACGACCACCGCTCCACCTCCGGCTACATCTTCCAACTCGGCGACGTGGTCATATCATGGAACAGCAAAAAACAGCCCAACGTCACAACATCCTCATCTGAGGCTGAGTACGTGGCGCTGTCACATGGCGCGAAGCAAGCCCTCTGGCTCCGATACATCACACGCGACATCGGAATCTACAATGGCGAAGAACCGCCCATTACCGAATTGTATTCCGACAACATCACCGCGATTGCCATTGCCAGAGAGGCCTGGTTCCACGGCCGAAGTTGACACATCAAAACACAGTACCATTTTGTGTGCGAACTCGTCAAGGATGGAACCTTCGATATCACACATGTCCCAACAAATGATATGCTTGCCAACGGACTCACGAAGCCCCTCACTCGCGCGCCGCATGAACTGATGCTAGCAAGGTTCTCATTATCTCCGGTCTGAGGGGGTGTGTTGGAGAACAGCCCGTAGATAGTACTTATTACATTAACCTTCGTTTACTACACTCCCTACATTTCCTTTTTCGGACTCCAGCACAGTTACCTTCGCAACGCACGTCCTCCCACTTTTCCTCCAGTCTCATACATACTCGACTGGAGGTAAGCACTAGTTACACTCACTCCTTTATTACGGTACTAACATAGGATAGGTATTCACCTCTTCTATTTAGGTATATAGTCCAGTCTCGTACATACTCGACTGGAGGTATTCACCTCTTCTATTTAGGTCGTTCCCTCTCACAGCCCTCTCCTCGCCCCATCGCCTCCTCGTGCCCTCGGGCTTGTCGGGAGGTTCTGTGGGTGTGTCTGGACGACGCTTGTCATCGCCCGTCGCATCTGCAGGGTCTTCTGATGGTCTGGGTGGGTTCCTCGTCATGGTGTCTTTGCCTGGGTGGTCACGTGACACGCTTGGTGCGCTCGCACTGGTCTCTGCTTGGTCGCCTTGATCCCGAGTGGCCTTGGCCTGGTCATGGTGGGGTGCGGCTGCGTCCGTGGATGCACTCACTGTCACTGTGGCAGCAGTCTCGTTCCGTGGACGTATCCGCTCCGTGCACTGGGTCGTCAATGCACTTGTGCGCTCGACGTTCTGCATTGTCGTCATCCCTGCCTGCTACCACCCGGCCCATTCCGTGCGTTTCGTTTGCATGCAGTTGGGTCCGTTTTGGCGGTGTGGTGGATGTGACTGACAATGGTGATGGTGGTGGTTTAACAAGGTCGAGTATGACCTTCTGGTCGACTCGTGGGCCGCTCGCCGGGGTCACAAGGCTTACGCTGTCAGTCCGAGGGTATTCCATGGTCTTCGTGCCTGGTCCCATGGCTGCAGCTGCTTCGTCATCTCTCCCATGCGGCATTTCACCCTTCTCGCCCACTTGCCCATCTCCTTGACTCTCCCATGGTTTCTCGTGTTACGTTTTGGCTTGTGACTCCTCCCGTGGCTCGTCTTCTCGACTTGCGACTGTCCCGACCTCTTCTCGGCCTTGTTGCACTCCTGCGCCTTGTGACCTGGTTCGCGACACCTTCGACAAGTGCCGCCAAATGGTTTCTGGCTGTGTGCGGCTGCGTGCGGCTGTGTGCGTGACTTCGACTCCCATAGGCTTCTCGAATAAATTCTTGAGGTATGTGAACATGTCATGAGCGGTCATGGTCAAGATGGTGAAGTGGTTCCAAATGAATGCTGGGGTGGATGTAACAAGTAGATACTGTGCTTCAGTATTGTCGTGCAACCATGCGGCTATGCGCCACGGGTTCCATGGCTCCGAGTCGCTGGGCTTCGGGTTGGTACCATTGAGTAGTCCTTGTAGATTTTGTGCCTCCGCTGCTTGAAAAAGCTTCTCGCGGTAATTTGACCAGTTTTCGCCATTGTAACAGAGTTGTGGCACTTCAACAACTTTCTTCTTGGCTCGAGTTCTGCTGACCATTGGACTGAGTCTGATTCCCAATATGGCCTCACTGAGGGCCGGGGCTCATAACCTATTGAATATGTAAGTACTGTAGATAAGTCAGTACTACAATAATAGGTAGCTATCATAAGGTACTCACCTCAGTGGTTGGGAAACCAGCTGAGGTGTAAGACTAACTACGAGCACGAAAATGGTACGTGCTTATGTAATCTACTCTCTCACGATTGTCCTCGTAAGTAATTCCTACACTTGCGCCTGATGGTTGGCGCTTTCCATGGACATGCCCACAACCTGTGAACATGTGTTTCCAGCCTTGAATGCACTCACATGCAGTACCTGACACACCAGCTCCTTCCATTGTCATCAAGCTATCAAGCAGCATTGTACATTCTGGGTTATGGACAAGTATGCTGCATTGAGTATGGATCTTTTCTAATGTCGTTTCATCATTCCTCAGTAGTTACATGTCATAGGCACTTTCTTACGAAATCACTACTGTGAAGCACTTAATGCAGTGCGAACCCTTGACACTGAGCTCTCAGTTGTTCAGAATGAACTTGGTCTCACTGGTGACAACTTTCAACATTTTTATGAAGCTGAGAAAACATATTTTGCAGAACTCAAGGACCCGCCATGTGAAGAATGTTTGAAGATTTGGTATGTTGAGATGTTGGATGAACTTGTGGAATGCCAGTGAGTTCTTTGCCTCCACCTTGTGCCATATACTGTTACTTATGGCATATAGGAATGAATGGAACCTAGCTCGCACAACTGCCAATAACATTTGCACCCAGGTGGCGAATGATCAAATCTTTCCCACCATTTTCCATGCTCATAAGCATATAGACACAGCTTATGTGAAGTTACAGAATGCCAAGATCCACACGGGTCATATGGAACTCCAGCTGCAAATTGAGGAGCGCTGGGTGATTGATAGTCAGCAGTACAAGTGCTACAAGCAAGAAGCCTCCATGGGAAAGTACCATGCGGCTCTTGATGAGCTTGAGCAGTCGTGGTCATGCGCCTCTTTGAACTATCGAAGATGTCATTGTCAGGGACAGGTCAAAGTCTTGAGCTATTCCTATGATCACCTGTTACTGATCCTACCAGTGGCTTTTGCAGGCTATAAGCTCTGACGTCAAATCGGCAAAGCGCTGCAACGCCGATCGGCCGCAATTCATACTGCCATTACTCGGTATAACACACACGCCCAGGCTCTTAACCCACCATGACCAAAGATTTCATGGAAGGACATCACCAACTATAGCTTCCTTGGAGAGTTCGATCTGCTACGGCACTCACGTGAGGATGTGTGGTCGAATGACTGGACAAAACCCGCGTATCGTGAGGCAACAACAAAATTTTTCAAGCTTCAGCGGGCGCATGAGGAGATATCCCGATTAAATGTCAAAATCCGGCGGTTATACACAGCTATCCACGATGAAGGAATTGCAGTGTTGACTGCAATCCAAAATCTGACTGACACGGACCCCCATCTGGCTCTAGAAATGCGGCAGTGGTGGCAGGAACGTGCGGCCATCAATGCAGTTCACATCCACTGGCTTGCCCAGATCCAAGAACTTCCTGACTTTTCAGGAACACTTGAACTTGGTGTACGTGATGTGAACAAATGTGCATCAATTGAAACAACCCAACAAGCCGGTCTACCGTGCTTTAGGGAATCCAACTAGAGGCAAGGTCACTAGTCAAAGTGACTGTCGAAGGTGACTTAGCTGCGCGGTCTATTGGCAACTGAGACTAGAGGTACTGTCCAAGGCACTAGCAATGGATCAGGAGTCGCTATCTGGTGGCTTTATGGGGAAAGACCAAGAGAACTAGACTGGTAGTTCTCTGGCGGCGGCTTAGGCCTTAAATACTACTACTAGGTTTGTACATGATTGTACCGAATCTACCGATACGTGTCTGAACATAGACTAAGTATGTAAGTAACATGAGTTAGGGGCATGCATCAAGCATAGCCATGGAATGGAAGGAAGACATGATGCAACCGCACGGTGGTGGCAGAATGGAAGAGAAGAATAAACATGCATAAGGGGTGTGCATCAAGCACTGCCATAAGGAAGGCACTGCCTTAATGAGAGGTGAAAGGTTAACATGAGGCATGTGGGAAATGAATGAAAGAAGCATAGAAGTGCACAGCACTAAGTGTGATATGAAAGTCGTGCACTGCATGAGGTAAAGGGCAGGCGCAAGCCTGGTGCAAAGGCAGCATAGCTGTCATGAAACTAAAGGGGAATCTTATCAGTCAAGACAAGAGATAAGATAAGAAACAAAAAGAAAAACGACTAAGTCCGTTATGTTAGGCGCTAGAGAGCGACCGTAACATTACCTGACCAGTCTTCCTCTGTTAGTACTGCTCATGGTTACCACACAGTACCCTTGGTTATGAGAGTGTTAGTCACCGTCTGGCACTTCACTTTTGATAGGTTATCAGCCCTGAGTGTTGGTGTTCTGGATGTTGTTGTTTTTAGAGTTTGCTTCGTGCCTACTTGAAAAAGACTGTTTGCTGTCTTCATGATACAAACAGAATTATTCATCTTCGTGATTGGATAAGATGCCAAACATCTTCTTGGGCTCAAGTGTTGTTTTTGTGTTGAGTCATGCGATGTTTTACGCGTGTCTAACCTTGTGCATGCTCATAGGATCCCTAGTGCTAGGAAATCCTTGGTATACCAGGTCCTTTTCACTAATCCTAATCAGCGAGATGTAAGTCATCTTTATTCGGTATGTGACAAACCCTACAAGGTGTCACATAGGTGTGCAAATCACACCTTGGCTTACTGGGTGATCCCCACTTCATTAAATTGAAGGACCCAAATTTGTGAAGACTTACCTCCGGATTACCAAGTAAGTTGTCACGATTTTTATGTGAAGGATATTCTTTTAGACTATCATCTTCCCACTATTGGTCAACCAAATGTGGAAGAGGATGAAGTCAATTGCGCTCTGCCTCCCCACCGTCACCAGCCCATTTTGGATGCTGCACGGCGAATGGAGGATGCACACCTCCCTAGAGGAGTGCTGCCGAATATTGGAATTCGCCCTTTCGGTTTACCATTAGGCATACAGAGAGAACCAGAAGACCCTAAAGGGGCAATCTGGGATCCTCTTGTTGATTGCACACCTTCTTGCACAAATCAAACTTGAATTCCAGACACTGAGGTCCATGCCACCCTCAGTGCAGCCCTATATCCCAAGATCTGCTTCAACAATCCAGGTTATAAACAATGAGGTGGTGGAGCACTTGGAAGCAACCAGTCTCCCCCTACACTGCCTTTGACAAGGGCTAATAGTCCAGCAGGGATACCAAACAATGGCCATTGAGTTCCACCCAGGGTACAACATGACAACTTGCCTCCAAGACATCAACCAGCTAGAGCATGACCATTGGGTCAACCCTATCCGAGACCTCCCCCATGTGCACTGCCACGCACCATGGTGGAACCTATGGCAGGACACAAGGTACCCAGTAACCAACGCAGACCACACCAGGCGGTGTGCCATTGTGCACGCTGTAGACCCAGCAGACCTCGGGCTGCCCACACAACCTGATGGTCGCTCAAGCTTCCTCTATGCTTATGAGGGTGAGGAATTGTGCTCAGTGTTGGAGGGCAATGGCTTTTGTTTTCCCAGTTCAGACCAGCATAATTCGTTTTTGCACTTTCAAGGGGATGAGATTCCTTCCGTGGAGCAGCAATATTTAGGAGTATATTTTCCTTCTTTCCCACATGAAGAGGGCAGGCGCAGGCCTGGTGTGAAGGCAGTGTAGCTGTCATGAGACTAAAGAGGATCTTATCAGTCAAGACAAGAGATAAGATAAGAAACAAAAAGAAAATCGTAAGTCCGTTATGTTAGGCGCTAGAGAGCAACCATAACAGATGCCCTCTCCCGCTGCCCTGACCTCCTCCCTCAGACAGATGATGACAACGATGGAGTCACTCTCCTTCCCCCATCCCTCTTCATCAACATCATTGATGTAGCCCTCTCCCACCACATCAAATCCACCTCTACTGGCGATCCTCTCGTTCTTCAGGCCCTCCAATCCATGAACAAGGATATCCCTCTTCCCTTCTGTTCCCACCTTTCCGACTGGCAAGTTGAAGCAGGCATCCTGACCTACCAAGGCTGCATCTATGTTCCCAATGATGACTCCCTTTGCCATGCTATTCTCCAATGTTGTCATGACCATGAAACAGCCAGCCACCCTGGCTACCTGAAAACTTGCCAACTTGTTACTGCTGAGTTCTGGTGGCCTGGCTTAGTGTCTTATGTGCACAAATACGTTGAAGGCTGTGCCCGATGCCAACAAAACAAAGCTAACACTCACCCCACTGCACCCCTACTCACCCACATTCACTCCTCTGTGTTCCAACCCTTCCAGCAGATCTTGTGTGACCTTATCACCAACCTTCCCTCTTCCGCTGGCTTTGATTCCCTTTTGGTCGTGGTCGACCACAGGCTTACTAAGGGGGTGATTCTATGTCCCACCAAGAAAACCATCACTGCCAAAGGTATTTCCACACTCTTTTTCCACAAAGTATACCTTCGTTTCGGCCTCTACAACAAAATCATATCCGACCAAGGCCCCCAATTTGCATCGACCTTTGCTTGGGAACTTGGGAAACTCCTGAAATACGACCTATCCCTCTCCACCGCCTATCACCCTCAATTGGTCGGAGAAACTGAACAGGTAAACCAAGAAGTCAAGACATATCTTCGGATCTTCTGTGGGAACAATCCCAGGTCTTGGGTAGACAATATCTCTCACACTGAATTTACCCACAACCACCGCCCTCACTCTGTTACCAATCAATCTCCGTTTTACATCATGATGGGTTATGAACCCTGTGCCCTCCCTTTGGTAATCTCCGACACCACTATCCCCACAGTTGAAACCTGCTTAAAAACCCTCTCCGCCACCCGTGATGAAACCCTAGCAGCACATGAATTAGCCTGCCAAGTCATGGCCACTCACACTTGGTGCTCCTTCACCCTGTTCAAACTTGGAGACAAAGTCTGGCTCGAAGCCAGAAATCTCAAATGATCAGTGGTCAATCCATAGTTTGCTCTGAAACAAGAAGGACCCTTCACTATCATGAAAGTCCTATCCCCAATTGTCTACCAACTCCACTTACTGAAAATGGGGAAAATCCACCCAGTCTTCCATGCCTCTGTCCTATCTCCCTATCGCAAAAACGCTGTTCACAGCCCCAACTTCCCATCCCCACCCCCTGACCTTATCAATGGAGAAGAAGAATATGAAGTCAAGAAGATTCTATGCCACCATGGAACTCCGACTAAATTCTCATTCCTGATCAGATGGAAAGGGTATTCGGCTGAAGAAGACTCCTGGATCCCAGAATGGAATCTGAAACATGCAAAGTCCACTCTCACCGCTTACAAAAAGCTCCATCCCACCATCTTCTCTTCTTAACCCCCACCACCATATCATCACTATCATGTCTATCAATGTTTCCTCAATTTCTACTGTGTCCTCTCTCCCTACGCTTTCACTTCTTTCTTCTGGCAGTTCTTCTCCTACCTCTATGCAATCAGACACTGGTTGGAGACTATCTTGAAGCAATGGTAGGGGATCTCCCAATGTCCATCACATGCCTACTCCTCCTCCTGCTCAAATGAAACCTACACTTCATTCCTTAGTAACACCTATCCTATCCATAGACATTTCCCTCAATGCCCACTGTCTCCATGAGGGATTCCTCAAAGAACACCGTCACGACTCTCTCCACTCCCTCCTCTATGCCCCTCATCTACATTGTGCCTTTGAATTCCACCTCAAACCAAACTCCCCCCTTTGGAATATTACCTGTATCTATCTTCAAAACCAATGCTTAAAGTCCATCCTCAACCTCACCTCCTCCCCGTCCAGCATTGGCCATAGATGCAACACACTTCACACCATGCAACATGAGATTGAAGAGGATTTATTCTCTAACTTTTATCAACTACAGATGCCTGAGTTCACTGACAATGTGGAGAGATATGTCAAGGAAATGACTACATCCACCAATCCACAACCTCTCCCGTCTGCTTCCTCCTCCCCACTCTCCCCCGAAGTCAAACTAACCCTCCAACATGCCGAACTCCGTTATGAGGTTGATATCACAGGAACCATTCATGGCAAGCCTGTTGACGCCCCTCTCTCTCACAACCACCCTTGTTACCATGAGTCATGTTTCAAATGTTGTCACCTAGGACATATCCACATCCACTGTCAGCAGTATGTTTGTCCAATCTGTAAGGTCAACTGCCCTGGCCACCCCCAACATTGTTGTCCCCTAAGTCATCCTCATCCTCACTCTTCTTCTTCCTTGTCCTCATCCTCCTCCAAACCTTGTCCTATTCCCCCTTCTCATTCCTGCAGGATGATTCCTGAGAACTCCATAGTTCAAAGACACAACCCTCATTCTAGGTCTCCTCCTCATTCTCGTTCTCCCCTAGAAGATTTTGAATATGACAACATTGCTATTGGCAATATGACAAGTTCCCCTGTCTCCTCCGACATCGACTTCTGACTCGCACCATTCTTACGTTATCCTTCTCTGGAATTTCGGATGTAAAAAGGGGGTAATGTTATGATCGTCTCTTTTTTATCTCTTTTTCCCTCTTTCCTCTCTTCTACGCTCCTGCTGCTCACCTGCAACTGTGTCCTCACTATGTTCTTCTTATCACCTCAGACTCCTATCTCCACCGATTGGTTCTCTCATGGCGATTACGTAGTTCCTCTTACTCATTGTTTCCATCATATTCTCTCTCATTCTACAATGATGTGTCCTTTCAATCAGGGCAGGCGTTACTTGGTCCATGCACATTTTCCTACCATTGTATCTCCTGTAATCTCTCCTTAACTTTGACCTACTCAATTACCTCTTGAATATACCAAGGTCTTAGCCCCTCGTTCTCAGATCTCTCTTAGTCCTCGTTATACTATTAAGTGAACGCTCCTCTGAAACCTTAGAATCTACGGCATCTGTCTCAACACCTGAATCCCTTAAAGGACCACCCTTAAGGTAAACTTAGTTCAATCAAGTTCATGCTCGTCCTTACCCAGGCCAAGCATAACAATTCCTGAGTTTCCTGAGTTAAGTCTGAGCTGGTCGACTTACCTCCTTATACCCAAGTACTATGTATTCACCCAAGTCTAGCTCCGAGTCTCCTCCAAGATTTCAGAATTCCGGCCCTGTATTATTCCCTTTACACCCTGTACACTCGGAACTAACATATGTCTGAGTTTCCAAGCTTCTGAGTACATATCCCCTTTTGTCTTCTCTGCATTCTTGTATCTTTATTAACCCCTTTCGGATCTTCAGATATTAGGTTCCTCTGAGGCAGTGTTACCACCACTTGGCACTTTTGTCGCTCCAGAACACTGCCCCAAAATCTTGTTCCTCTTGTATTTCCACAGTTTTCCCTTTCATATAAATACTCTTCATTTACCCTCCTGTACTTTAGTTCAAATATTGACTTAGACCCACCCATGTTGACTTAGACCCACTCCTGTTGACTATAGACCCACTCCTTGTCTCCTCATTGTATCAGACATCTGAAACAACCCAAATGGCCTCAGCGTCAACTGGGACTCTAGGGAATTGAAGACTAGTGAAGAGCGCACCAAAGGCACTAGCAATCGGTTGTGGAGGTGATCTCTCTGGCTAAGGAGGGGAGAAACCAAGAGAACTAGACTGGAGTTCTCTGGCTGGCACTTGCGGCCTTATATACTACTACATATGTTTGTACATTGTGCTGGATCTACTGATGAGTGTTCCAGAGTATTCCGGTATCTAGTAGCATGAGGTTGCATCAAGCATAGCCATGAAATGGAAACAAAGTGAAACATGAGGCAACTGCATGGCGGTGGCAGAATGGAAGAGAAGAAAGAAAGAACATAGCCATGCACTGCACGGAGATGAATGGGGTGAAGAGTGCATGAGGCATGGGTGTGAAATGAAAAGGGAGGCATAGGAAACAGTGTGGCTGTTATATGTTTAATCGGATAAGATAAGAAAGAAAAGAAAGAAACAACTAAGTCTGTTAAAAGATGTTAGGCGTTCTGAGCCATAACACTACCCCCTCTCTAAAGATCGACTTCCAGGCGATCAAAAGGAATTTGCTTGGGGTGAAGACTTATAAAAGGCTCCGGCCTCTTTTGGAAAAGCAATAAGAAATCCTCTGGTGGGATTGAAATGGCCCTGGGTGCCGCGGGGTTAGTGTGGTAGAAGTCAGTCAATGCTTCTTTCACATTGCCGAGGTTAGCTTTAGGTTCCCAGGTATGATCCATGTCGTCATAGCCCTTCCAATGGACGAGGAATTCTAGTTTTTTATTTTTATATCAAGAATCGATGATCTGGTCCATCTCCCATTTGTTGTCTCTGTCTTCAGTGACATTGACAGGTCCCGGCTGGTGCGAGGGTTGCCCCTTCAGTCAGTCATGGTACGGTTTAACCCGTGAGACATTTACTACAGGGTGGATTTGCATTGATTTGGGTAATTTTAATTCAATAGCATTGGGTCCTGCCAAGCCAATGATGGTATAGGGGCCAAGCCATCACTCGGATAGCTTGCATGAAGCACATGTCAAACATAAATTTTCTGTGGATAGCCAGACTTGCTGGCTGATGGTATACTCGGGTGCTGCCAATTGGTTTTTATCAGCATTGACCTTCATTTGGTTCTGTGCCTGTTTCATATTTTCTTTGACGCTCTCTATTACATCTTCCATCTCCAAAGCAAACTTCTGAGCTACTGGGGCCCTGTCCAAACTGATGGGTTCAATTCCCATTCAGGGAAGATATGACCGTGTCACATCAAAGGGTGACTTCTTGGTTGAAGCGTGTTTCTTTGTATTAATGGAGAACTGGGCAATTGGCAGCCAGGCAAACCATGAATCCTGCTTTTCAAAGCAATAGATTCGTAAGAACTTCCCAATCTCCTGGTTGACGATCTCTGTTTGTCCATCTGTCTGCGGATGAAAAGATGTTGATAGCTTGGTGGCAATACCAAGGGCCTTGTTAAGCTCCTGCATAACTTGTGCCGCAAACTGCGGGCCTTGGTCCGGTGTGATAGAACGTGACCATGATGCTTCCATACGTTTGCCAAGAACAACTTTGCTGTGTCCAGGGCCGAACATGTTTCTGTACAAGCGATCAACAACCGTCAAGATTAAGTCATAGCCATGGGAAAGGGGAAGGTCTGTAATGAAATCAGCTGATATGTGTTCCCACGGGGTATTCAGAATAGGGAGAGGTTGGAGGAGGCCTGCTGGGGCCTGATTAGATCCCTTGAATCTTTGGCATGTGTCGCATCTAGCGATGTAATCTTTGACTAGGGTAGCCATTCCAGGCCACCATTAGTTGCGCTGCAATAGTTCTATGGTTTTTTCATAACCTGGGTGTCCTGCGACCGGAGAGTCGTGATGTTTCTGGATGATCTCCATCCATAGTATATTGCTTTCGGGTATGTAAAGTCTGCTGAAAGTGTTGTATAGGCATCCATCGTGTTCTTCACAGATGGTGTGCTTTTTACACAGCCTCTGAATATCTGCTTCGTTCAGGAGGCACATGGCGTTGAATAATCTTTGTTTTAGTAAGTCCCCATCATCTGCGATAAGGATGGTTGTCCTAATCTTATCTGGGGTGATAACAACAATTCCTTTGTTGTCATCTTCTATTCCCATGGCATGATCCTCTCTTCTAGAGAGAGCATCTGGTTTTGTCATTGTGTGGCCAGGCTTATAGAACCACAACATGTTGAACTGTAAGAGGTACATTGCCCATTGGGCTTGCCAACAGTTGAGATCTTGTCTCGTCATGAACCACTGCAAATTTGCGTGGTCATTCCAAATTTCAAATTGGTGCCTAGCACCTTCTAGGTAATGACGCCATTGTTCCAGCGCTTGGATGACTGATAGCATCTCTTTCTCAGTGACCGGGTAATTCTGTTCTTGTGGTGTCATGGAGTGGGAGGAGAATGTGATGGGATGCCATATGCCATCCTTCTCAATAGACAATACTGCGCCTGTAGCATAATCGCTAGCATCCGATTCCAGGTGGAATTTGCAATCTAGATCCGGGAACGCGAGTACTGGAGCAGTAGTGAAGTGCTTCTTAAGCATGTCAAACACCGTTTGCTGGGTTTCTTCCCATCGAAAGGGTTCTTCTTTTTTTGTCAAATCATGTAGCGGGCGTGCAATGCGCGTGTAATTTTTTAAGAACCTTCAATAGAAGTTTGCCAGTCCTAAAAAGCTTCTGACTCCTTTTACATTTTTTGGCTCTGGCCAGTCTAAGATTGCTTTGACCTTTGTTTGGTCCATTTTTATGCCGTCACGTCCGACTATCATGCCGAGGGAGTCAACTTCTGTGGCACAGAACATGCATTTTTCTGGTTTGACAAATAAATCATTTTCTTCCAAGCAGTGTAGAACCTCGAGAACGATTTGATCGTGCTCAGCTTGCTTTTCTGTTTTTGTAAAGATCATTAGGTCGTCGATGTAGACCACTACCACATCATCC
The DNA here is from genome assembly GCA_038093075.1 of Boletus patriciae. Classification (NCBI taxonomy): domain Eukaryota; kingdom Fungi; phylum Basidiomycota; class Agaricomycetes; order Boletales; family Boletaceae; genus Boletus; species Boletus patriciae. Next base: position 7,357 of record JBBPRK010000555.1, on the reverse strand, counting down.
ATATTTGCGAAGATTTCATTCATCATTGCTTGGAATGTGGCAGGGGAGTTGCATAATCCAAAGTACATGACCAAAGGTTTGAATGTTCCACGGAAGCAAACAAAAGTGGCTTTCCATTCATCACCTTCCTTGATCCGGATGTTGTTGTATCCCCATCTTAGATCCATTTTTGTGAATAGCTTAGACCCTTGGAGTTTATCCACTAGTTGCCCAATCAATGGCAAAGGGTAATTGTTTTTGACTGTGAATTCGTTGAGGTATCGGTAATCCTGTACCATACACTTCTTGCCATCTTTCTTAGGCACAAAGAACACGGGTGATGTTTGGGGGGATTTAGAGGGTCTTATGTAACCCTTCTTTAATTGATCATCAAGGAATGCAGTAACCTCTTCTTGTTTCTGAGGCGATAGAGGGATAATTCTGCCTTTCTTGGGCTTAAACATGTCCTTGAGATCTATTGTGTGATCCCATGGTTTTCTGATCAGCATTTGTTCCGATTCCTTTTTCAAAAATACGTTAAGATATTTGTGATATTCCTCCGGGACTAACTCCTTGGGGGTTTTTTCTTTAGGTTTCTGAGATTCCTGTTGCACTTCCAGTGCGCAGATTGTTTCATGAATGTAATATTGGTTATCGTATTCCCCTCCTTCCATCTCTTGGATGAAAGCGGACTTCTCCTGCAGCATGTGACAGTGGCGTGGGCAACGTGTCATCTTCACTGTGCCTTTTGACCAATCAATGTCTGGGTTGTGGCATTGCAACCATGAGAAGCCCAAAATGAAGGGGTTCTTTCCCAGATTGGTCACTTCTGCTGTGACTTTCTCACGATGTCCTTGGAATTCTATGACCAGCTCTGTGGAATGCGTGATGCTTCCGGCAGAGTTATGTGTCCCGTCCACGTTGTACACAGGAATGGGGTTTCATAAAGGGATGAGTGGAAAAATGCCTCTTGACCCTGTACCACCACCATTCCCCCGTGGGAAACTCCACAAGGAGCCCCCTCACTGCTGCGATTCCCTCGTTCCCTGCGTTATCCGTCTATCGGACATAGGAAAGTGCTACCATGCATTCCTGAAAGGGACCTTCTGTGTCCGCTACTCTCCCCCTGCTGTTCCCAGTGCAATGCTCAAGTCCTTCTCTGCCCACCCATTCACATGGTCTTGGACCACCATGGCTGGTCCCAATGTAGGAAAAACCTTCTCCGTCCCAACCACCCCCATTGCATGCAATAAGGATGCCAGCCGGGCTGTCCAATGGACGGTGTCTCTATTCCACTCATTCAAGTCCCACCTCAACCCTGAGGCTTTGGACCCAGATACAGGTCGGGTCCTCCCAGCCTTCATAAGACTGTACCAAAGCAATATGCTACTGCACTTCTGCAGCCAGTTAAAAACCCTCGCTCACACCATTCCGAAGCCTGGAGTCCCCCCCACCCCTCCTCACTCCTCTGCTCCCCCCCCCGCCCTCCGGCCCTGACCTCAGGCATGAGATAGCAGAGCTCCATGCCAAGTTGAACTCTCTAAAAGCGCAGATGTCTTCCCTTCTTCTATCTCAAGAAGCCCCCCCTATCCTGCGCTGTCTCTCCCACCTCGTCTGTCTCCACCACCCTCAGTCGCACCGCTCCTATGGGCTACGCCTGGATACAGGAAGTACTCGACAACCCCAACTGCCCAACATATCTCCATGTCATCGACTCAGGGATGACCCCATCTGTAATCTCAGCCATGCCAGATGATGTCCCTCGGGTGGTAATGGTATTGCACCCAAGGCACCCACCCATCTATATGGGAATTGACAGTAACGGCGACCTCTGTTTGGCCAGCATGTGCCCTAATGACCAGATCGACATCTCCATTATGGTCTCGGGCTGATAGCCCACAGATGCCACCCTTCCCCCCCCTACCCCTCAATACTCATACCCCAAAGGGCCAGAGATCCTCCTCCACTTTTCTTTATATATTCCCGGTGCTCCCCTACCCATCTCGTCTTACACTCTACATACCCTTCCCCCTTTATCATGTCTACTTTGGAGTTCAGGCGGACTGGTGACCAGCAGCCTACTAATGCTCACCAGATTTCTCACCCATCCACCATTGCTCCTCTCCTAGGCCTCTGGATGTCCCCTTCACGCAGGGCGGTGGGGCCTCTGTTTCACCCATAAATTCATGCATTACCTAGCTACATTGCTACCTGTCCTGTTACTTTATCTGAAAGTGATGTCTTACATAGTGTCTCCAGTACACCAATACAGGACGTTAATTGACTCAAAAAAAAAAAAAAGGATGAGTGGGACCTTATGTGTTTCAGTCCACATTTTGTCGATAAAGATTGTGTTAGCACCCAAATCCAGGAGTGCGTCTGTCTGAGTAAAGTTCTGCTACTGTGTGAACAGCGCTATCTGAATAGATAAGTTGATTTCTCATGCAGGTCTTACACTTCACACATAAGCGTTGTCTGGGATTTCTGAACAATTTTTGTTTTTTGTAGAGGAATTAAGCACAGGTTTAATGTCCCTGCTGAACCCACTAGGGGACCCCTCTGACTGTGAATTGGAAATAAGATTTGTTGCCGCGGAATCCTTGTTGTCAATGATTTCTTCCATAGTGAGGTTTTCATATCGGTTATGTGTTACGGCTCAGTACGCCTAACATCGTCCAAACGGACTTAGTCATTTTCTTTCTTTTCTTCTTATCTTATCCGATTAACATATGACAGCCACGCTGTCTCTATGCTTCCCTTTTCTCTTCACATCATGCCGCATGCACTCCTCACCCTATTCATCTCCGTGCAGTGCATGGCCATGTTTTACTTCCTCTCTTCCATTCTACCACCGCCGTGCGGCTACCTCATGCACTACTTCGTTTCCATTCCATGGCCGTGCTTGATGCACACTTCTGCCTCATGCTACTAGAGTCCGGAATATTCTAGAACAGTCATCGGTAGATCCGATACAAACATGTACACACAATAGTAGTAGTATATAAGGGCGCAAGTCCCAGCCAGAGAACTCCAGTTTAGTTCTCTTGGTTTTTCCCCACCTCAGCTAGTGAGAACATCTCCGCAACCGATTGCAAGTGCCTTTGGTGCGTCCTCTTTCGACTTCGATTCCCTAGAGCCCCAGTTGACGCTGAGGTCATTTGGGTTGTTTCATTATGCCCCTTCACACACCCAAACATGTGTGTTGGAGCTAAGCTTTTCCCGCTGACTTGGCAGTGAGAGTTTCACAATCTTTGAACCAGGCACGAGCCTCGTCCAGTGACATTCCTTTTATGGAAGAGGTCCAATCACAACCTTTTCCCTTGTTGTCCTTGTTGATACTTTTATCCTCATCCCAGGAGGTTGCGGGCTTTTCTTCAGTTTTGGTGGCACGCACCTGGCGGACATTGCCCTTGCATTTGCCCTTCTTGGAGCAGGCCTTCTGGTGACCACCTCCAAAGAAGTGACACTCAGGGCACTGAAGTTTGGGTTTTGGACAGTCTTTGCTGAAATGCCCTTCTTGCTGAAAGTTGAAACATTTGTTTTTGCCACCGGTCTTTACAGCATCAATGTCCATGGCGTGAAACAACCCAATAGGCCTCAGCGTCAACTGCGGCTCTAGGGAATCGGGGAACTAAAAGGAGGGCACACCAAAGGCACTTGCAATCGGTTGCGGAGGTATTCTCACTGGCTGAGGTGGGGAAAAACCAAGAGAACTACACTGGAGTTCTCTGGCTGGGACTTGCGCCCTTATATACTACTACATATGTATGTACATGTTTGTATCGGATCTACCGATGACTGTTCTAGAATATTCCGGATTCTAGTAGCATGAGGTAGGAGCGTGCATCAAGCACGGCCATGGAATGGAAGCGAAGTGATGCATGAGGCGACCGCACGGCGGTGGCAGAATGGAAAAAAAGAAGTAAGACATAGCCATGCACTGCACAGAGATGAGAGAGGTGAGGAGTGCATGCGGCATAATGTGAAAAGAAAAGAGAAGCATAGAGATGGTGTGGCTGTCATAAGTTAATCTGATAAGATAAGGAAAAAGAAGAGAATCGACTAAGTTCGTTTGGACGCTGTTAGGTGTACCGAGCCGTAACATGGTGTTAGGGTCTTTCTGCTTGACCTGTTCCGCCGTTCCTTTCTGAATGAAATTAAGAAGCTGTTTTCGAGCTCCTGCTTGCTGAAGATCAGCCTTGAAAAGATGTAATGAGGCGTAGCGCCCCTTTTCTAAGATTAAATGCAAGACTATCTCTTTGTCTGCGTTCTGCTCAAGCAGTTCTATCTGCTGAGTGTCGTCGTAGTCTGCAAGGAGCGCATAGTTCTCAAATTTTAGTAAGAACATGTTACGGTCGCTCTCCAGCACCTAACATAACGGACTTAGTCATTTCATTCTTTTCTTTCTTATCTTATCTCTTGTCTTGACTGATAAGACTCCCCTTTAGTCTCATGACAGCTATGCTGCCTTCGCACCAGGCTTGCGCCTGCCCCTTACCTCGTGCAGTGCACAACTTCCATTTCACATCAAGTGCTGTGCACTTCTATGCTTCTTTCATTCATTTCCCACATGCCTCATGTTAACCTCTCTCTTTTCATTAAGGCTGTGCCTTCCCTTCCATTCTGCCACCGCCATGCGGTTGCATCATGTCTTCCTTCCATTTCATGGCTATGCTTGATGCATGCCCCTAACTCATGTTACTTACATACTTAGTCTATGTTCGGACACGTATCGGTAGATTCGGTACAATCATGTACAAACCTAGTAGTATTTAAGGCCTAAGCCACTGCCAGAGAACTCCAGTCTAGTTCTCCTGGTCTTTCCCCATAAAGCCACCAGATAACGACTCCTGATCCATTGCTAGTGCCTTGGACAGCACTTCTAGTCTCAGTTGCCAATAGACCGCGCAGCTAAAGTCAACCTCGACAGTCACTTTTGACTCAGTGACCTTGCCTCTAGCTGGATTCCCTAAAGCACGGTAGACCGGCTTGTTGGGTTGTTTCAGAACACATCCATGGGGTGTCCCTTTTGCTTTAAGTTCCGGAGGGCTAACTGGTTCTGGTCCTCCTCATTGGTGGACCTGAAGTGTTTCTCGACCAGGACTGTAAAGTTGACCCAGTCTTCTTCTCCTGCTCCTCTCAGTATAGCATTTAGATGACCCCTTGCGAAGTCACTGGTGGATCCTCCTACTATGCGTGAGAGCATGGTGGAGATTGCTCTTTTGTTGGGGAGAGCAGCTTGGTTCTCATGCCGCCAACTGCGGACATGTGTCCACCACTTTTCAAATTTCTTCCCATGGGTACCGTCAAAGTTCCCAGGGTCTGAGAAGATCTTGGATAATTTTGGCTCAGAAAGAGCCCTTGTTCCTGTACTCAGCCCACCTGCCGGTATCGCCAAGAGTTGTGCTTTTAGTTGGTCAACTTCTTGTGACAGATTCAAGTTTAGTATTCTGGATGTGTCCAGCGCATCCTGTTGTGCTTCCATGAACAGCCTCAATTCTCCTGCAAGATCTTCCCAACTTCCTCCTCTGTTTGCAGCAGTTAAAAGGGCTACTGTGAGGCTGGCTGGGAGAGAAGACATATTATATTAACTAAAGGAAGCGAGAGGGGTGGCGGAATATCTGTTTAGGACGTAAGGTAACCTGACTGATCTGTTCATTAGGGTGGGGATCTCTGAGATTAGCTCAGCGGATGCTTTTCTGTAGGAGTGGCTTCCTCCTTTGGATCCTCTGCTTCTTCTTAGGTACTTCCTCTGGTACCTGCTCCTCTTCTCTTTCTTGTTTTACAACTACTTCCAGACGCGGGGACCAACCATCTCTAGTTATGGTACACAAATATTTGATTTTGGGTTCTTTGACCCGATCTAATGACCCACATGCGACGGCGGAGGACACTAAAGGGGCAGGATAAGTAAGTTCCGCCGGTTCTGACTCTAGGTCGTTAGGGTTGATGCTGGGGGTGGTCCAGATGAGAGACTCTTGAGTAATCAACGAAAGCAACGAGGCATTGGGGTCTCCCAATCTGAATGTGACCACGATGGTCCAGAGAGGGTCTATCAAATATCCCTCGGAGTCTCTTGGCAAAACGTACGAGCTGGGCCTTAACTCCTCATGGAGTAATGAAAGGAATCTTGTGGCTGGGGAGGGAGTGTCAACTCCTTCTGGTACTGGCGCAGGTGGCGGACTATCAACCGGCATGTGCTCACGCTCAACAGGCTCTAGGCCTCTCTGGATCATAGGGAGGGTGGTACCTCCTGCTGCAACCATTGCCACATAAGGGTGGTGAAGACTGTCTTGGACAGGGCAAACCTCGTCAGGGGTGGGGAAGGAGCGGAGTGACCTATGGAAGGAGATGGGCACTGGCAGATGTCAGGACGTGCTGTGCACTGCGTGAGGACTTGACTGCTACTAACTTGTGTAGGCACGTCAGTAGAGTGATTTGGTAGAGTGAAAATAGAAGTCTAGTTCTAGTGAAACAACCCAAATGGCCTCAGCATCAACTGGGACTCTAGGGAATTGAAGACTAATGAAGAGCGCACCAAAGGCACTAGCAATCGGTTGTGGAGGTGATCTCTCTGGCTAAGGAGGGGAGAAACCAAGAGAACTAGACTGGAGTTCTCTGGCTGGCACCTGCAGCCCTATATACCACTACATATGTTTGTACATTGTGCTGGATCTACTGATGAGTGTTCCAGAGTATTCCGGTATCTAGTAGCATGAGGTAGCAGCATGCATCAAGCATAGCCATGAAATGGAAACAAAGTGAAACATAAGGCAACTGCATGGCGGTGGCAGGATGGAAGAGAAGAAAGGAAGAACATAGCCATGCACTGCATGGAGATGAATGGGGTGAAGAGTGCATAAGGCATGGGTGTGAAACCAAAAGGAAGGCATAGGAAACAGCATGGCTGTTATATGTTTAATCAGATAAAATAAGAAAGAAAAGAAAGAAACAACTAAGTCCATTAAAAGATGTTAGGCGTTCTGAGCCATAACAACATCCTCCTGCCTGTTTGGGATGAATTCCCCTCATTCCTGACGTGTCAAGTTTGTTTCCTCCTCATCATTCACTATCTTGATCATTGTCCAAGCTACCCCCTTGCTCCGACACTGTCATATCCCGAACTCTACCTGAATCCCCAAGGTACTCCCAAGTCATTCCTGAGTCATTTCTGTATGATCCCTGCGTCATCCCCGAGTACTCCTGAGTACTCTCAAGTATTCTCGAGTTTCCCAAGTTAAACCTGAGCTGGTCCACTTACCTCCTTATACCCAAATAATATGTATTCCCCCGAGTCTAGCTCCGAGTCTCCTCCGAGATTTCCGAATTACGGCCCTGTACTATTCCCTTTACACCCTGTACACTCGGAACTAACATT